>PVKA01035011.1:0-22963 GCA_004027165.1 Ctenomys sociabilis | reverse complement strand
TGGAGCCGAAGCCGCGGGCCGTGGCAAGTGTTGTACAGATGCGTGAGATGAGGGGTGGGCTCACGTCCCCCATCTTCTCTCAGCCTGGGAATGATGAGAGACGTGTTCTCTACAGACCCTGCATGGCCAGGCCAGGACTGGGGGGCACAGCCACAGTCAGCCCCTCTCCCAACCGGCCAGTGCAGCAATACGGTGCCCCTGGCAAGCTCGGGGTCCCGAGGTCATTCCCAGTGCCAAGGAAAAAAAGATGTGGAGAAATGCGACCCGGGCACTGCTGGTGGAAGGCAGGGCGGTGCAGGCACCACGGGAGCAGGGGGCAGTCCCTGAGAAGTGAGCGCAGACTGCCGCACGCGCACTCAGGCACAAGCTCAAGAGCCCAAAACACGCTCACATCAAACTTGTTCAGCAGGTGTTCATAGAATTTCTCACAACCTTCTCCAAATGAAAACAACCTAAAAAGTTTCTGACATTTGACGCACAAACTATGAGGTCGCCATACGAGGTGCTTTACTCAGCTGGAGAAAGTGAAGGCCAGTGCTGCTTCAGCCCAGTCGGCCTGGGAACGTCTGGGCGTGCGTCCCAGACACGTGCTGGCCGGCGTCATCCCACCTGCACACCACGCCACCACACACAGTCACAGGACGGCCCCAGGCAGGGAATGGGGTGGCAGCTGCCGTGGGCACGCGGCATCTTTGGAGGGCACCAAGGAATTACTGGCAGAGACTGTAGGACACTTTTGGATATCAGCAGGGCTGGTGAGGCTGGGCTCTAGCCCTGGTGCTCGCTTTCTCTCTCTCTCTCTCTCTCTCTCTGCTGTGTCAGAGCAGATCTGAAGACCTAGCAACATGCCTACCCTTTAAGCAGAAATTCCAGTACTAAGGATTTATCCAAACAGAAATTCTTGCTCAAATGTACAAGATGAAGTCCTTCTTTACAGCAGATTGTAATAGCAAAAATTGAAAATCATTCTAGAGTAAAGCAATAGCTGGCTGATCAGTTAATCATCCTAATGATAGCATTTCCAAGAGCTCATTCTGTGCCCAGCACAGCCCTCAGCACTTTGCTTAGGTTCCTGCTCCCCTCCCCTCCCTGTCACTTCCCCTCCCTTCCTCCTTCCTCCTCCCCTTCCCCCTCCCCCCTCCACTTCCATTTCACAGGAGAGGCCATTGAGACACAGATAGCCCAAGTTAAAACAATTTGAACAGAGACATTTAAAGAGTATGTCTAGCTTTAAAATACTGCAGGTGTGGAGAGAAGCACGAAGCTTCAGGCCACTGAGAGACAACGAAGTCACAGGCCATCTGCCCCAGAGACTGTGTGCCTCCAGGGGGCTATCAGGGATGCCTCAGTCACCACAGCCCCAGCCTGGGAGCAGTCGCACCAAGAACCAAGGCTGTGACTCGGTCCCTCCCTGCAGCTGCAGACTGGGACACTGAAGGCCTGAGAGTACTGTGGGTGGCCGCTGGGCTGGAGGACAGAGCCTGTGCAGAGCCAGAGTCTGCGGGGACACTGTCCTTGTGCTGGAAGAGGCCACAGGGCTGCAGACCTGCCCGCCAGAGGCACAGAGTAGCAAGTAGTCGGTGAAAAGCTTCAGTGAGCCACACCTGGTGGTGAGGAATGGGACAGAGCAGGGCGAGGCAGGGCTCTGTGGGCCTTGTGGACTGGGTGGGGGACACTGGGCTTCCAGGCGCCCGCTGGGCAGCGCCTCTGGGGTCCCTATCAGCTCCTCCATTGCTGCCATGAACGTTGGGGTTCCAGGAGCTGCGGCCCAGCTTCCCGACTTACAGCACCCTGCAGGCGGGCAGCTCAGGGCAGAAAGGGCCTGGCCTGCTCTCCATCCTCACTGGGGTCTCATGGGTGCCAGACTCAATGTGTCCCCAACAGATGGCCTCATCACTGAAGCCATCGCGATAGCTCAGCCTACCAGGGCCGGCACCCAGCGCTGCTCTTGGTGAGGCCTCTGCTCAGGCCAGAGCCGCTTCCCGTGTCCAAGACACAGCTAGCTGGCCACAACGAGCTGCAGATCACCTCACTCCCAGGTAACAGCCACAGTGCCCCCCTACCCGCTCTGCACAGCAAAGCCTGACCGTCCAGTGGGCTCACCGATGCAGTGATTTTGTTCATCTCACTGGGGAGGCCAGTGAGGCACAGAAAGCCTTAGAGGCTTGGAAGGAAGTAGTTTCTGATACAAGTGCTTCAACTTTACTTGTTAGAAGGTAATAACAATGCATGCGTGTGTGTGGGGGGGGGGGTGTATGTGTGTGTTAAGTGTGTGAAAGCCACACCAGGCATCGGGGGACACTGATTGAAAAGCTTTGGCCTGAGGGTTTTTACTTTTTGTTTTTGACTTTCCAAGCACACATTGGTATTCCTTTTGTAATTAAAAGTGCATTGGCAGGCATGGGGCACCACCCTCGCCCCTTGGGCTGGGCCTGTGTCCCAGGTGGGCCTGTGCCCCAGGTCTCTCCAGGAACAAGGTGGCATCCCTGAGTGCAGCTCTAGGGGCTTGAAGACATCCCTGCTGACCAGGAACAGCGGAGGGCAGGCGGAGACAGAGGCCCGCAGACAGCCAGCCGCCTGGCTCCAGACACCTGGCCCTGAGGTGACGAAGCAGCCAGCCAGTAGCTGCCCATGCTAAAGTCCTGCCATGGCTGCTACTGGCAGGGGGCAGAGGCCAGTGATTCCTTTTTTGTTTTTTTTTATAATGTACCAGTTATTTAATTAGATTCCTAACTTTCCAGCATCCAGGGAAGGAGAGAACAAAGGGTATGTTTTCCACCCAGTGGTGAGAGCTAACCTACTTTAGTCTTCCACTCCCATGCAACCCGAGGGGCACAAGAACTATAAAACACAAGGCCCTCGGGCATTTCACACCTCCAGTGTTTCCCTGAAGTACTGAAAAAAAAAAAAAAAAAATGCTGTCCAAATGTGAGCTCTCCTTGGCTGTGCTCTAGAAGAAAGGTGACCCCCTGTCCTGCCCCAATGAGCCAAATCCAGCTCTGTGTTATGCGATGTTGAATTACAAAGAACGAAGCTCCATCCAGTCAGGAACAGAGTCAGCAAAGCATTCCACATGCTTCCCTCCACACAGGAATAGCCTGGTGCCCCAGAAAGCGGCCTCTGGCTGAGCAGTCTCCCAAGGGCAGTTCAGGGATTTGTTGAATTTGTTGCTCTCTGAGGAAGCCCACAGCCTTCTGTCTGTCTGGGAGAGCAAAGCGAAGTTCTCGAAGTTCTCGCTCTGCAGAAACTGCCTCTCGCACTCATGCGCCCTTCCTCCTCGAGGCTTCCTCGGCAGCACCCTGATCTGTGCAGGGTTCCAGCCCCAGACGCACCGGTTGACGACCGGCTTCGCATTAAGCAAGGACAATGACCTCCAGGACTATGGGCAAGTCTATGGGCAAGATGTGGATTCCCAGCTTGGCTCCGGGGACCCTCGCCTCCCAGTTAGTACTCGAAAGGCTCAGATTCCCATGTTGGTCTCCAGACCCAGCTGTGAGAGCTGAGGCTCATGGTGCTGAGCATTGGCCGTGAGCCCTCAAGTGTGTGGGACCAGCTGCGTCCTGGGCTTGTCCCCCCACTCCCAGAGGCAGACCACAAGCAAGGGGGCCCCTTGTGGCCCCACCCCGGGCGCAGTACGGAGCTGCAGCCATGCTGATCCAGTGCACTGAGCTCCCAAGGGCTTCAATACACACAGAAGTCTGGGAAGTGTCCTTAGCACCCAGAGGGGCCAGCCCTTCTTGCACACGCAGTCCACTAGGACTCGCCCGGTCTGGCTGGATCAGCATGCCAGAGAGCACAGGGCGGCTCCACACACCTGGAAAACCGCTCCAGCAGCTCAACAATGAACAGAAGTTCAGGTATTTGTGTTCAGTGACTATAAATCTTTGTCTCGTTTTTTAGGCCAAGCTCCCCAAGACTGGACGTCTGCACCTGGGAGCTGCCTCCTTGTCTGGCTTCCTGCGAGCCAGCAGGGACAGCACCGAGCCAGAGTCAGAGCTGGAGTCTCTCAACCTGGAGGGACTGAGAAGACTCACCTGTTAAGAAATCTCCATCCTTGATTGGAGTTTCAAGGTGCCAAATCCTCCTCCCCCAGCAATGGCTCCTCTGTCAGTTATCAGGTCAGTGGGAAGGTTTCTCATAAAACAGAGCCTTCCCACTGATTCCCACTGGTCACCAGTCCCTGGCAGAAAGAACAGGGAAAAGCACCAAGGCCCATGCCTGTCCTGAAGTCATTCTCTCCACATGTGGAAAGCTAAGGGGAAGGGCAGAGGCAGCTCAGGGTCCTGTTCTTTTCCTTGACCATAGCCTTCCAGAGCCACTCACAGGGCAAGGTAGCCCTGAGTGGAGGGAGCAGGGAGCTAAGACACGACCACCCCCAAGAAGAGGTGGAGCCTTCCCCCATGGCCAGGCCTGCATCACCATCACGTGTGGGCTTTGTGTCCCATGGGATCTGGCTCCCGTGGCCCCCGAGCTGCCTCTCAGCGGAGGCTGGGCTGCCTCGCTTCCTGTGAGCAGAAAAGACAAACAATCCTTTTGTTGACAACTGGAGCACAGCGATGTAGGCTGGCACTCAGTCCTCCTTCAAACCTGATGCCTAGCCCCCCTCTCACAAATGGGAGAAGCCCAGAGTTCTCCAGGCGAAGGCGACAAGCACAACCAGGGTCACCCCAGTGCTGGGGCTTCCATGCGCTCATCTCAGAACTTGAGAGTCTGAGAGAGTCCATGAACCAAGCCCCCCGTCTCTCCTCAAGGCCTCTACCTGCTCTCCCCCAGGTACTGCACACTGAGCCCCAGCCTCGGGGTGACCCTGGTTGCGCTTGTTGCCTTTGCCTGGAGCACTGGGGCTGCTGGTCAACCCACCCCCAGTGTGGATTCACCGCACTGCCCACCAGCCTGCACCCAGGCTCTGCCTAGAAGCACGAGGAGCCAGACTGTGAAAGGGGACTGTCCCCACTAGACTACCCCCACAGGGGACAAAAGGACTTTCCTAATTCCAAGTAATACAACATATATATATATACACACACATGTATGTATGTTTGTATTCTAAGCGTATTTGTTTGTTACAGGGTTTCACTATGCAGCTCATTCGCTGGCCTCCAGGACATGTACTTTTGAGTCGCCACTTAAATTCGAAAGCAACAGCCAGTGATGTCAACAGCTAAATGCACGTTTCTTTTTTCAAATGTATTTATTTATTTATTGGATACAAGGTCTCCCTACACAGGTCAGACTTGTACTGATCCTCCCGCGTACACCTCCCCAGTTCTGGGATTACAGGCGTGCACCACCACGACCAGTTTCAGGGTAGCACGGGACGCCTGGGGTTCCAGTGCCAGCAAGGCACGTGCTACCCGGGATCTAACTCGGGTCCTTGTGCTCACCAGGCAGTGCGCACACTGCTGAGCTGTCTCTCTGGCTCCCCTTTCTCGTTTTCTACCATCACCTTGTCTCTGAGCCAGTCCTTTTTGGCTTCTCTGTGTGAGACCTGCCCTGCCCCGCTGTCCCCACCACCTGTGTGACCTGCTGTCGCTGCTGTAGAACGGGGCCAGGCACAGCCTGCTCGGGCAAGAGGCTTGTAGGGAGCCGTGTAGGCAGGGCTGGGCCTCAGCGATTCAGACAAACAAGCCACCTCAGTCCTGAGTAGAGCATCCTGACTGATCCTGACTGGTTAGTGTCACCTACTGGTCACCAGGACCCCTTCTGTCACATGTTACTAACTTTGCAAAGGTATAAATAAGCGCAGGTTTCATGGCACATGAGTCCTGCCCGTCAGGCTGACCACCGACCACCCAGCCCAGCTTTCGTCTTCCTGTCTGTCTCTCATTCCTGCTGCCCATTCCTGCTGCCGTGCCTCCCTGGGTAGAGGGGGGAGGAGTTGCAGTAAGACCAATGGATCCCTACAAAGGCTTTGTCTTTTAAGTCTAAGCCAAGCATGGATGGGTCCGGGTGGCTTCTTCAGTTGTCTAGACCTTGGCTTAGCTCCACACAGAGAAAGTAGAGGGCCACCTCCCTCACCTTTACCAGAAGAAACCTGACTTTCCTTGACTGCTTCCTCCCAAGACTGTCTCTACAACTGCGGAGCTCCTCACACACCCATGAAACCACAAGGGACAAGGCCAAGAGGAGCGGCTCCACCTGACGGCCAGCATAGCACCACGCCTCAGGAGCCCTCCTTCCAGGAGAGCTCGGGTCCTGCCACAGAGGCACGGGAGGGAGGGACGCTTCGTGCTAATATCGGTTTCCTGGATGAGAAAGCAGGCACTATGTTCCGCTTAGGGCTGCGCTCATGTTCCAGGGAGGACTGTGCAGGTACCTGTGCTGCCATGTGGAGCCAGAAGAAGTCCTTTTGCAGCCTGGGTATTTTTGCTGCAGGCAGCCAAATCAGATAGAAATATTACAGGCAGTCAGACAGGCCCTCAGAGGAGATAACACAGAAGACAAGGTACCGTACAACTGTGGGAAGGAAGGATGCCCCAGTGTGAGCCAGACCTAAAGACCAAAGATCACACGAATGCTGACCTCCCTAAAGATTAGCATCTGGGATTGACTTTCACCCCTACAAAGCCAGGAAGAGTCGTTATCTGATGATGACCAGACAAGAGTCTGCTCTACATTCATGCCCCCTTACTACATGACTCGCTTCCCTATTTCGTCCTGGACTTAGTCAATTTTACCTCAGCAATGGTGCTTGTAGTCTCATTGGTGGACCATGGTTTCACCCCACCTCTTGTCCACATAAGCGAGTTCCCATGTTCTCCACCACCTTAGACCCGCCTCACCACATGGTTTTACACTGTAAAAGTCCCTGTTAGAGACAGCTTCCCGGGAACAACCCACTTGGGCCCACTCCTGTCCCTCTCTCAGACAGGAGCTTTCCTTCCCCCAATAAATACATTCTGCTCATAACCTCCATTTATTCCTAAAATTCATTCTTTGGCTTTAGAGAACACAAACTCGTCCAGGTCAGGTTGGGAGATCATTTTCCCCTACATCATTTGGAGGTTCCCTGTGTCATGTGGAGGCTTCCCACCCGAGATCAGTTTTCCTCCCCATATCATTTTAAGTACGCATTTGTTGGGGCATAGCAAATTGCCATACAGACTGTGACGGGCACTCCCAAATTCAAGTCATACACTCTTTGGGGGCAAAGATACTGTGTTTTTTCTAAATATCCCTTCCCAGGTGCATGAGGAATTGGCATCCGAGAAATGTCACGGGCAGACCACTGAGTCACAGGCCAGCAGGAGGGCACAGGAGGCCTCTCACTACATCAGGAGCAGCTGGGTGTAGTAGTCTCAGAGTCCAGGTTTTGTAGGATTTTCAGACATTCCTGAAGAATGTTCAGGGGCTGTAGAGATAGCTCAGCTCTCTACGCTTCTGCCTGGACAAGCACAAGGACCCCGGGTTCAATCCCCAGTGTCACATACCCACCAGCCCCGCCCCAAGCCTGCCAAGCCGGCCACTAAGACCAACCAGGTGTGACGGCGCACACTGTTATGGGTCACTCAGCATAGGAACCAGATAGGAATTTGAGCAGAGCCTTTTATTTACTGAGCTCATGTCCTTCAGCCATTTCTCACCCAGGAGAAGATTGATGGGCACCCGAACCAGGTGACAAGGGGTATTTATAACAGAAATCATATTCAGTGTGGTAAGCGAATTTGTTATCTAGCACAGAACAACAGAAAGCTAGTTCATTTGACACAGCTGCAAACTGTTCATAACTAAAGGTCTTTCACAGCTTAGTGATAAGTGCATACTTTTACAAGATGCATCTTAAGCTGACCACGTTACAGGAGATGGTTAGGAAGTGAGTTTGCTGTAGTTTGCTGCCTTGACAAAAAACAGTTGTCTATTGCTAAACAGCCTTGAGCTGAAAGGGAGAATACATTTCTTAGGATAGATAACAGGAAGCACAAGAGTTTTTTAATAATTTCTCACAGTTAAGGCACAAAATTCTGTTAACCCTTTACAAAACCTGTAATACCAACACCAGGGAGCTGAAACAGGACGATCACTACAAGTCCTAGCTGCATGGTGAGACCTTGTACCAAATAAATTTTTTAAAAAAAGTGTTCAGCAGAGATGTCCACACATGAATGAAATTCCAGGGAGCTGCCAAAGCGAATCCAAGGAGGAGCAATGATGCTCTCTCAAGAAATAGGCTGGGCAGCAAATCTCGCCCATGTGCAATCTCTGGTATGGACAGAGCAGGCGAGAAGTGCCCAGCTGGTGAGAGAGGACGGGGTGGAGGAGGGTCAGCGCCACGTCCTAGCTCTTGGTTGACTCTAGACCGTACCTGCACACATTGTACTGGGTGAAGGTTACCAAGAGCCTCCTTCCCTAGCTCTCTCCACAGGATTCTTTCCCCCAGTGCTGCCATGGTGTTGTAAACATAATAATCACACCCTTCGGATACGACAAGGAACCACCTGCAGCTAGACCAAGCAAGGCCCAGAGAAGCCCAGACACACCCTGTGTCGAATCTGGGGGGCCTTGCTGTCCACCTGCTCTGGGAAGCAGAAGTCAAAGGCACATCTGGTTCTCTATGGAGCAAGGTGGGGGCAGAAGCATCCCACTCTAGGTTCCCAGGGTGCTGAACTAGGTATTCAGACAGACCCAGGTGCCAAGGGCCTGCCGGTTCACTCGCAGCCTGCCCACACCATGTCCAGGGCTGTGTGTGTGTGTGCGTGCATGTGTGTGCGTGCATGTGTGTGCGTGCGTGTGTGTGTGTGTGTGTGTGTGAAAGGGAGCCAAGCACCATGAGCTAGATGGAAGCCGTTGTCCGTCTTCCCATCTGAGTGAGGGCAACTCTGGGAGTCGGGCTATGTAGGCAGGTAGCTTCTTCCCCTGGGGTCTGCTTGGCCCCCAGGGAGCAGGAATGTGGGAATTGGCTCCTTGAAGTGACATTCTATTACTTATGATCCAATAGAAACATACACAGAAAAGAACCCCAGGGGCAGCTTTATTTCTCAGATGCGTGAAAACAACAGCTCTGTATAAGTACTGTACTCAATGATGTCACCACTGGAGCTCCGATGTTTGCTACAATCAGCTAGCAGCCTAATCTATCTCTTTGGCTATCACCCCGTGTTCTCCCTCCTCCATCCCTGTGCTCCTGTTCCAATGGTCCTGGCAGCTCCCTGCCCTCCGGGGACCATGCCACCAGCCGGTGAGTGGGGCTCAGGGCTCCTGGGCTGGTCACTCCAAGCATCGAGGGCCACCTGGCACAGACCTAGTCCCTCACCCAGAAGCTAGCTCTGCCCTCATCTCTGCCTCAGTTGCACTCCTTCCTCAGAGTCGAGGATGACCAGCCCCACTGCGGCCCCACACCCACTCTGTGCCCTGACCCCATGCGCCGGCTGGGCCGCATCCCATTCGTCTGTCGGTGCTCCCCAGCCTCAAGCCCTCCCGGCCTGTGTTCCCCACACACCCTGAGGTCCTGGCTGCCCTCCTGCAGCACTCCACACACTCAACTCCCGGGCTCCCGAATTTCCCAAAATTCCTAGGAGGCTTTTTGAAACGTGACTGCCTGATGACAGCAGAAGTCACTTGGTCAGTCTGAGCTTTCCTCCACTGCCAAGGACCCCACTCTGTCATCTCCTCCAACAAAACAGAGCACCTGAGGTGACGCTAGAGTTCTGTGACCAGCAAACCTTCACCTGGCCAGCCTTCCTTCGCTCACTGCTCCATTCCAAGAGGATTTTTTTGAGAGCTGAGAGGATTCAGAGTGACACGCATGATCTGAGAAAATGGGAGTTCTGCCAGGATCTGTCCTTTGAGCCCTCCCACAAAGACAAAGACAGTTTTCCACAAAATGTATCCACCAAGGCATCACTGAAGTTGATTTCAAACAAATTAAGCAACTGCGCTCTTCCTTGGAAACGGCTCCCTTGTTGCTGGTAAACGGGCAGAGATCCATGCTGGGTGCACGGCCCACAGCAGAGGATTTTAGCTGGAGCCCTAGCCCGGGGCCACCCTGCCACTGCGCCATCCACGTGACCTTGGCCGGCCATGGGCCCTAGGCCTCCCCACTTGCCTTGACCCGCCAGAGCGAAGGAGTACTTTGAAGCCAGGGCTGATCCCTGAGTGCCTCGCTCCTGGCCAAACGCCCCCAACAGAGGCAAATATAATTGAGACAGACGTGAGGGAGTAAGAAGAGCCCACTGCGCCAAGCCCGAGAGATGGACATCCTTTCAAAAACAGAAAATGAAAAGAGAGGCTGCTTCATGCAGCAGCTGGCTCGTGCTCGCAAACCACCCTCATGAGTATTTTTTTCTTTTCTGTATTTATTTATTTGCCAGACCAGGGATTGAACTCAGACGCTTACACTTGCCAGGGAAGCACTTATTCTATGGAGCCATCTGCCCCGTCCCCAGATGAGTGCTTTTGTCACCCTTGTGATTTCCTTGTGCTCTGACGCAGCACAGCCTCTGCTTTCAGAGAAGGGGGGACAGACAAAATTCTACCCATGCACACTTGAGCCACCTGAGAGACTCCGGTGTCCAAATGTGGCCGAGGAGCAGGGAGCTCGGGGTGGAGGGCCACTGTCACAGGCTTGGCTCTGAGTGGGTCTGGTGCTGGCCCTTCCACGGAGCAGCCCACACACCCACAGGCCCTAGTGTCACCTCATGCCCTTCCCTCCACCAGGGCCACCTGGAGAGGAGCCGCGCTGCCCACCGCAGGTCAGCTGCCTTGCGGCTGCCTTCCGTGGTACCAGTCCTTGCTCAGTACTTCTGCGGCTCACACTGGGCACCCACCCTGTGCTGGCCAACCCCGGCTGATGCAGAGCATGCACTGCCTCGAGTGCGGCCAGCTCTGAGCCCAGTGCTGGCCACGCTTAGATTTCCCAGGAGCTAACTTCACATGCATTTAAAGCATCAGCAAGCAGTAGACAGGCAGGCCCTCCACTGCCCTCCTGAGAGCGAATCCAGAATGTGCCCTGCTCAGGCCAGCTCAGCTCCAGGAGCAGGACTGAGAGGAGCAGAGCAGGCCACCTGGGGCTCAGATCTGCTCCTCCCTCTTGGGCCTGTAGGGCTGCTGCTAAGGGTGCTACTTTGCAAACTGAACTCTTGCTAACTGCCTTTCTGGAAGGATGTTTCTTCTTACTTCAGAGCCGGAGAGGCCTCTGAAGTTTCCTGTGGAATCACCCTCTGCACCACAGGGGCCTGGAGAACTCACGGTGACTGAGGCAGCGAAGGCCACTTGGCCCTCCCAGGGCAGACGCCAGCGAGGCCACAGCCAGCTGTGGGAAGAAGCTGGGTCTGCACCCGACGCAGAATCTCGCTGCTCGTCCCAAAGGAGCTCCTCCCAGATTGAGAAAACGCTGGTGGAGGTCACGCTCCTGCACAGAGCTGAGGCCCCCCAAATGTCCGCCGGCCTGAGACGCATTCTGGCGGCTCACTTCCACTTTGCCTGCTCAGCAGGCTCCAGCCAGGCTGTCCCAGTGCCCAGCACGACTGCTGTGACCCGCTCTGTGGGTCGACCTTAGCCTGGGAAAGTCACAGTGGAGCAAGCCCTCTCAACGTGCGCTCATGTACAGCTCGCAGGTATGTAACTGTTAGAGTGTTGCCGTGCGCCAGGCTCCTGGCTGCCTGCAGGCCGGTCAAGCCTCCTGCAAGGATGTGATTCCTCGCCCAGGAACGAATCAAATCGTGGACGGACGACACGTAGGACATGACGGCAGAACGACCTGGAAGGCGTGATGCTCAACACAAACATTCTTTCTTCTCAGCAGGGGACTTTTCCCCCTCAATCTGAGACATGTTTGTAAAATGACACTACCTTGGAATTATCCCAGTTATAGTGATTTTTAAATTTTAATTAAGGAGAATCTGGAATTTTTAAAAATTATTTTTACGGCTGGCCAAACAGCTCAGGCAATTAGAGCGCCAGCAAGCAGGCACAGGGGCCAGGGGTTCGATCTCCTGGCCAGCCATGCTGGCCCTGCCCCTGGGACGCGCTGAGATGCAACTGAGGCTGGGCATGGTACAGACCGGGCGTGGTGGCGCTGGCCTGTAATCCCAGCTCTTGGGAGGCTATAAACAAGTGGATCACTATGAGTTGGATCTAGTAGTGATACGTTGAACATCTTGTAGACCCTTCCCTAAAATACAAAAAGTAGATAAACAAAATAAAATATTTTTACTCTTTGAGTTATTTATTTGGCACGGTCTTCCTGCACAGCTTGGACTTGTAGTGATCTTCCTGTCTCAGCTTACTCACCACTGGGATTACAGGCATGCACCACCACGCCTGGTTTTGGTGACCAGCACAGCACGCTTGTTTCTAGGTCCTGCATGGCATTTGGTAACGGGGATCGAACCCAGGTCCTTGCGTTTGCTAGGCAGGCACTCAGGCCACCGAGCTATCTTCCCAGTCCTGAGAATCTGGAATTTTTTTAAGAAAAGAAGACAAAACTAGATACCCATTTAAAATGCTATGTAAATTAATTGTAAAGCCACATAGAGAGTTGCTAGCATTCGGTTAGGAGCCTTGTGATTTCATACACTTCTCTACGATTTTCCCTGTGTTCTCTATTAACACATCTGTTGGACTTGGATAACAAGAAAAACAGTGTTGTGTAGTATGGCCTAAGTTCATGAGTGCTTCGTAAGCAAACAATTTCACTGGCAAAAAAAAGTATTTGGCAAAATTTGACTTTTGTTCACAAAGTCCCGTCAGGTGACAAACACGGCCATGATCTCTTCCCTTCACAAACACAAATACAGACACAGCCATCCTCCCCCAAATCATAAAATAAAGTTTATGAACTAAGGCACCACTGCATTTTTTTTTTTAATTTATAGGATGAAGGCTGCATATACTTTATTACTTCCACAACTTGAGTAAAATGATAAGCACAGCTGCTATATTCTCTTCACTTTGGAATATAAGAGAATCTCTCCGCCAACTATGTCAAAAAAGCATTTCTGTGTATCCCTAGTTTGAGATCTCTTCCACTTGAGCATTTTGCTTTGTGTATTTTTTTTCCTTTTATTTACATCTTTTTTTTTTTTTTTTTTTTTTTTTTTTTTTTTTTTTTTTTTTTTTTTTTTTTTTTTTTTTTTTTTTTTTTTTTTTTGTCTTTTTGAGACAGGGTCTCACTATACAGTTCAGGCTGGCCTTAAACTCACTTTGTAGCTCAGGCTGGTCTCGAACTCACAACAATCCTCCTGCCTCAGCCTCCCCAGTGCTGGGATTACAGGCCTGTGCCACCACGCCCGGCTCTATTTACATCTTTTTAACCCATATTGTTTATATCCTAGTGTTCTGTGTACTTTATCATCTATTTTCTAATTTCAGGATTTAAATATTAATTATATAATATATTTATTCATACATCATATCCTCTCCTTTAGGGAGAAACTGAGAACCTCTCAGAGGATCTCAGTTTAAATTTCTTATCAATCAACTATTTTCTGTTTCTCTAAATAGCTCTGCTATAACTTCTTACTGCATCGATCCATGTAATTCCGGTGTACAGAAAGATATATAGTATATCAAACTATTTACTTCAGACAATGGGTTGTCTTAATTTGAAAATTAAATATCTGAACTGAAGCCATTTGTGATCCTTCGTTCCAGATGTCTAGAATGGAAAACTTGTATAATCTCTGGCTTGCTGACAGATTGAAAATAGTTTGATAAAGGCTGAGTTTATATATTGTTACTTCCAAGATAGCAACTCCAGTTTTCCTGCTCTGATTACAGCACCTGAGTGTGCACTGCTCTACCCACTAAACACCATGATTCTTGTATAGAAAAGTTCATTGCGTTGCTGTTCTGCTGTCCACTGTACAACTCTTCATAATTGCCACCAGCAATTTTTTCTCTAGCACCATATTGTTATGGAAGCAACAGATACATCTCATGTCTCAAAGGATTTTGATCTTGGAAAAAATGTCCCAGGGTTATTATCTTCAAGATAGTTGTGTCCTTCACATTGTTTAATGCTCAACGAATGATACTCCAAAACACCTGCCTTGTCACACAGAACAAAGAAGCAGCCTTAAGTCTCCCCTTCCTGCTCTTGACCCTCTTTGTTTCCTTTTTTCTTTTCTCCTTTTGTTTTTGCGTCTCGCTACATAGACCGAGCAGGCACTCAGCGGCTACCTCCCCCGCGACTGTGCAGATCAGACTCATAGTCCTTCTCTTGTTTTCAGCCTCGCAAGCACTGGGATTACAGGTGTGCACCGTCACGCACTGTCTCAGTGTGCCCAGGGGGATTGAACCCAGCCACTGCGCTCTGCCTAAGCAAACTCTTAAGTCTGCTGAGCCATCTGACTGACCTCCTTGTTTCCTTTTTTTTTTTTTCTTACAAATGACTCGAATATATTCTTTATGACTGACTAGTACTCCATTCTCTTTTTTCTTTTTTGAGACATTTGAAATACGATTTTAGTCTGCTTCTAAATGAAAAGGAATGGGAATGACAGTAACAAACAAGATTTCAGCCGGGCGTGGTGGCGCATGTCTGTAATCCCAGCACTCAGGAGGCTGAGGCAGGAGGATTGTTGTGAGTTCAAGACCAGCCTGAGCTACAAAGTGAGCTTAAGGCCAGCCTGAACTGCATAATGAGACCCTGTCTCAAAAAAGACAAAAAAAAAACAAACAAGATTTCACCACTGAGTACTGTGATGTGACTGCAGCAGTCTTATATTTGAAACTCAAGGAAAACAACTGCATTCCAAACAGCTAAATATACAGATCTACGAAACGAGGGTGTAACTGCCACACTCACTCCGAAACCCATTCAGTCCTTCTGCATCCCGAAGGTGAAGCACATGTCTGCTTAGCTGGATAACAGAGAGGCACTCACGCGGCACGCTCACATCACTTCCGATATCGGCCCGCTTCACGTCCTTACAGGTCGTCATCCTCGTCCGGGAGAGCAGTGGTCCGAGCAACCTCTAAATCGTGCTCATACTGCGCGGCCCAGGCTGGGTCCATGACAACCTCTGGCGGGGCGAGAGTGGGCATGGCGACGAACTCCAGGTTTGGGTCTCCGATAAGCCTTCTGGCGAGCCAGAGGAAGGGCTTCTCAAAGCTGTAGTTACTTTTGGCAGGAATATCGTAGTACTGAAGACTCTTCTTTCAGTGAAAGATGATGGACTTTGCCTTCCCTTTGCTGTCCTCGATGTCCACTCTGCTGCCGCGCAACACGATGAAAGAAGGCCCTTGTGTTTATTCCACTGAGCCACCTCCCTGGCCCTCACAAAATTACTTACTTATTTGGTACAGGGTCTCACTGTGCAGCACAGATTCGTACGGACCCTCCTGTCTCAGCTTCCCTAGCACCATTACAGGTATGCACCACCACACCTGGTTTTGGGGGCCAGGGTTGCTGGGTTGACATGACATGCAGTAGTGGGGATTGAACCCAGGTCCCTGCGCCTGCCAAGCAGGAGCTTAGACTGCTGGGCTATCTTCCCAGTCACTAGTTTTAGTTTTCTGAGGAATGACTTCCATAATGACTTCCATATTGGTTGTACTAGCGTAATGGTTGGCAACTTGAGAAGTTTAGACGCTTAGCTATGTAACTCAGCAGTTGTATATCCTGAGGTAAAAAGGACATGCCCCCATTGCTCTAGGTCGCTGTTCATTGCATCAATTTTAAGAATGCAAAACTTTAATTAAGTGATTTAGCCAAGGTTCTCACTTCGTAAACATCCTGAGTCTGTGCAAGAGGAGAGCACAAAGGGATGAGTGCCACACCCACCCGAGGGCAGGGAGCCTGCACATAACAGAAGAGAGGAGATGCTGGTTTGTCCCCGTTCTGCTCCTGGTGCTTTTCTGTCTTGAGCCGTTGTCCCGCACCGGGCCACCTTGCTTTGGAGTGAACTGATTGCAGACCGAAACCTCCATAAACTGTGAGCTAGATAAGCCTTTCTTTTCTTTCTTTCTTTTTTTTTTTTTAAAGTTATGTGTCTGATTTATTTCACTTAGTATTATGGTCTTTGGATACATCCACTTATCTAAAATGTCCCAAGTTTATCCTTCTTATGGCAGAGTAGTACTCTACCACATTGTCTTCATCTATTCATCCATTGAAGGACATAGGGACTATTTCTAAGATATGGCTTTTAGAAATTGTGCAGCTGTACACATGGACATGTGTACGTCACTATGGTGTGACGCTTCCAACTCTCGCACCACTGCATTTTTAAAATGTAGCTTCTGGGGGCCGGGAAAATAGCCCAGTGGAACAAGCGCTTCCCGGGCAAACACAAGGGCGTGACTTCAATTCCCAGTTCTGAAAAAAAAGAAAAAAAAAGTAGCTTCCTACTTGTAGAAACACCTAGTACAATAACAGCATGCATGAAAGGGAAATTCCTTCCTAAAACACTCTTCTCCATCATTGTGTAGTCCTTTGAATACATAGCTGGAACAGTGTGGTTCATTCACACACACACACTCACAAAGGCAGCACACACACTTGTTTGGGTTGCTGAGTTCATCAGAGTCCACAATATTGCTGATTCATCTTCACAGTTTTTTTTGTCTGGGTAATTAATTCATCCTCTGGACCATCACGTACTTTGTCTTTGAAGCTGGGTCACCTACAAGCAATCATACATGTTTACCCATTTGGCATAATGAATGGTAAACAACCTTTGCACATCTGGTGGCTAAATAAATATCTGCCTTGCAATCTCCAGGGGCAAAGCTTGCTATTTGTTCAATAGTATGTTGCAACCACATGGAAATAGGCAAGTAAGATTGTGCTGTGTCTACCCTGTAATCTAGGGTCACAGAGGTACGCAGCTGTCCCGGTCCTGAGCGAAGCCCTCAGCTCTGGAGCTTGGGTGTTTGTTATATGTAAGCTAAAGCAGTTCATAGTTAGCAGTTAAATTAAGCTATTACAATAGCTATTACAAGGAGCAATCTAGGTGTTTACCCACTTGGCATAATGAATGGCAAGAAGTATGCATCTGTGCAAGAATGGAAAAACAGGATTTGGACCCACCTTTGTGTGTCATCCATCTGGTTTCGCATTTTTGCCCAAGCATCACAGAGGGGCTAATAGACCCGCTCCACTCCAGTAGAAACAGTCCAATTCAGTACCATGGCACATGAACACCCAGAGTTGAAAGTTTGGGAAATCAAAAGTGAATCAGGTGCCACGTGCACGGATGGTGAAGATGATCATAACGAAACATGGGGAGGGGGTGTCCAGGGCGGTCTTGGCATTGGCCACATCAGCCAAAGTTCCTGTGACAGTGAGTGGGGCAAAGCTCAGCTGATTCAGACACACATAACGCAGACCTCCTTGATGCAGATGACTAAGAAAACAGCAACTGAGCACATACTTGGCCAGTAAAAGCGTTGTGAAATGGACACACAACCAAAAGTTAGAACTAGAGCTGCAAATATAGTGAGGGTCTTGGCAGGGGTAAAATCTATGGGACAGAGTGCCAGCATTGCCACTCAGTGCTAGAAATTGTAACAGAGGGAACACAAGATGCTGAGAAACACACAAAGGCTGAAGTGCAAGTAAACCCTCTGCGTGCACCAACAGCCGTATTCAAAAGCGTGTTCATTATGACACCTCACTAGCTGAACTGAAAACACTCCCAGGTCTGCTGTACTTGTTAGCACAGATTTCCAGTGGTGATTGCAGGAATGTAAAAGACCTATGAAAAGCAAGGGGTCAAACATAGAATTAAAATGTATGCTTTTGGTAACCAAAGATTTATTATGCTTTCAGTTGAGACACTTATACTGGAACTCAGCCAGCAGGTTCTTATTCACATGGTAATGAACCAAGTGATGGGGCAAGCACCCCTGTTGCTTCCATCTCCCAAGCCACTCAGAATGTGACACTGGACAGCTGGCTTACCTGTTTCCAACTGACATTACACTTGCTAACAGACCACAAATTGACCAAGGCAGGAGCCATATGAAGGAACAAAACAGGAATTCCAAATGAAAGGCTGCAAATTTAAAACAGAGAATCGTATAGTTCAACCTTTGAATTTCAGAAAGATACCACACTGGCCTAGTAAATAGCAAAGAAAAAAGCAAACTGAACTAATGTCAACATTTCACCACGATGGAAATATTTACAGGAAAATCTCAACAACACAGAAGCCAGAGATAGAAACGTTCAACAATAAAACCAAATGTGGAGTGGATGTGGTTGAGGTTATGCAGCAACTGTGATGTCATTTGAAATGAGGCTGTGTTGGACTCAGTCCTGAACCTGGGTGGCATCATTTGATAGTTTACAAACAAAATAGCAAGTGCAAAATATTGCAGAGGAGTTTTCTTAAGAGACGGGGCTGGAGCGCCTAACAAATAAGTAACAGCACAGGAAAAACAAATGCTTCTGCCTAGGGATTTTGCTAAACAAAGGATGGAGCACGCCAGAGAGCTGACAGGTGAGCAGGCAGGTGAGCATCACAGAGGGCTACGAAGATGGTGACATGAAGAGAATGTCATCCCGCCCTACAGGAAAGCACACGAGAGCAGAGTGTGCGAACTGCTGGTGAGCGCTTGCTCGGGTGTGGAGCATGCAGGTGAAAGGAGCCTGCCTGGGGTGGAAAGTTGAACCAGCCTTATTTGTGTGGTAGACTTCTGTTTGTGTTTACACTGCAGTTCACATACTTGTTTTTAATTCTTTTGTTATCTGTTAGGTTTTGTAAGCTGACGTGAAAATGTTGATGTCCATACTAAGCATCCGAACACATTTATTTTATAAATGACCTCTCATTTCCCTAAGTGCTTGTACACAGTGGAGTAGGAAGCTCCTGACAGAACAGGAAGGGATGAGAGGTGAGGACACTGCCACCCAGGAAAGGAAAGCCAAGCACTCAAGCGCGAGACACACATGGGCCACACAGCTGTGGTGGGTGAAGGCTGCCTCGGGTATGCAGTGAAGCTGGGCCTCTTTCTTTGGTAGATGTTTGCTCGGGTTACATTGTTACATTGCGGTTCACATACGTCTGTCTCTTTGATGTTATCTTTTATGTGTTTGTAAGCAGCTAAGCAGCTGATGTGAAAACATTGACGTCTCTTCTAATCACATAACACAAAGAATTTAACACTTTTGTTGACATTCATGCTCCAGCTAAGGTCACACTGTACAATATAATTAGAGTCCTGACAAGCAAGAAGACCACCGAGATGTCAGGTCTGCCCTGCAAAAGCCGGGGGAAACAGAAGACAGCGCCTCAGCACAGGGGGAGCTGAGGGTGCAAAGCGCGGGCGGTCAGGGGTGCAGGCCGCCTTGGGTGTGAAGGCTGAGACAAAGATTGCTTTGTAGAGTGTTACTGGTATTTTCAAAGTAGTTCATACAGGAATTTATATCAGATACTGTTTTTAAGACTCTGCACCAAAAACCATTCAATGCTGAAATTTTAGTAATAAATACTAAAAACTCAATGCTTTAGTTCTGTGATTTTTTTCCATTAAGCACTCATTGTTTAATATAATAAAATTCATAAGATTGAAATTAATACTTCATCAATTGAATTCAGCAGAATATTCCAATATAGTCCAGTTGTCCATAATAGTAGGGGATTTTCTGTAAAACTGGCAATGTCCAAAGTTATTGACTTGAGCCTTTTACAGCTCAGCATATTGATGTGGCTTTCCTTTTTATACTTCATTTTCATACTTTTCTGCTGGATGGTGAAGGCCAAGATAAAGCAATACCTATATATGAAGAAATATTACTTTTGTGCCCAATAAGGTCAGTCAAATCCCCTCAGGATTTTACCTGATACCCTATACCACAATTTGTAGGTCCTTTGTGTGTCAGCCATGTGGATGAGTCATACCCATTACTTGACCAGTTGGCTCTCTGTGAAAGCCTGAGAGAGTGCTTTCTCTCCTTGTGACTCTCCTTAGGCACACTCTACATCATCAGTCACATTCCTCTGTGACCTCATAATCTCCTTGATCAAAAAATTGAGGACACAGCTGAGTTACATAATATTTTACTATAGGTTCTCCTGTCCTGAGTCCTTTATGACCTCGAAAGGCTATAATATAAGTCTTGCTGCAGAGTTCGGACTCATAGCGATCCTTCTAGCTCAGCCTCCCTAGCGCTGGGATTATAGGCTTGCACATCCATTCCCAGTTCCAGGGCCAGCACAGAGTACATGGAGTTCTGGGGCTCACACAGCATACAGTAACGGGGATCAAACTAGGAACCATGTGCTTGTCAGGCAGGCACTTAAGTCACGAGCTATCTCCCCAGCACCACATTCTTATACAACTGTTCAGAAACTTTTGTCTGAGGTTATGAGTGTTTCTTGTAATGTATTCATAAGGCTCCAGTGTCAGAAATCGTAAGATAAGTTGGAAACATTCTTACTCAGCTTTCTCACATATTTTATGTAAAATTGGTGTTGTTTCCTAAGTTATGTCTTTAGCAAAATTTACTAACTCTCAGGATCATGACCTTTTTTCCATATTAGGAAAGGAGATTAAAAACAAATCATGTTATTATCTAGATAAATAAATAATTCACCAATAGAAATGCTCTAAAGAACAAACATGGTGGCAGAGGCTCCTGAGCACCAGAGGCTCTGCCTGACCTCAAAGCCACAGCTGGGGCTCCCTCTGCTGGGCGCTGGCAGAGTCTGGGCACCTGTGTGCAGCCTCGAAGCCTTCCCCAGAGGCAGAGCTCTTAGGAGCCACAGTTTTGTTTCTTGTAAGAATTCGTGATTAACCCAGAACTCAGGAGGCTGAGGCAGGAGTTCAAGTTCAAGACCAGCCTGGACTACACAGTGAGCTCAGGGCCAGCCCGAGCTTCATAGTAAGACCCTGTCACAAGAAAAGAAAAAAGCCAGTCCCAGAGACTGGCCTGAGACAGTGGCTGACTCCAGCGGCCTCCTGGATCCCACCCCAAGCCCTCCCAGTTAATGGGAATTTGCACAACTCACCAGGCTTCCCAGATCAGTGCATGTGTGGTGAGTCTGAGGGAGAGGCTTTGGCTTCCCACACGTGCTACCCGGATCCCCACCCCGAAGCCCTCCAAGCCATTGACCACCCTGAAACCTCAGGACCCACTCACCAGCACCTCCCCGGATCCCCTGCCCTAAAGCCCGCTGAGCGAGTGGAAATTTCCCCAACTCCCTGGGCATCAAAGTTCAGTGAGTGTAGAACTCCAGGCCCACTGTGCTAGAGGAACATTTCCAAGGGATTCCCTATCCCCTCCCCCCCACCACAGCCCAAAACCCAGTGCAGCCTGCCCTGTGAGTGAGGACTCCAGGCCCACTGTGCTGGAGGGACCTTTCCCAGCCTTCTCAGGTTCCGGCCTGTAGACCCAGATCCAGCACAGGCTGGCTGACCCAGTACAGCCTACCTGGTGAATAAGAACATCCACTGTCCTTTTGTGAGCCTAGCAGACCCACCAAATCCCAGGCCTGCCCACCTAGAGAGCGACCCGCCTGACACAGGAGGGCTGACTCCGGCAATTTTCCTGATCCTCGCCCCGAAGCCAGCCAAGACAATGGGAATTTTCATTACTTGCTTTACATCCCAGTTCGGTTAGTGACCGCCTGACCAGGGAACCAACAGAGGGGAACCACAGGAGGTGCAGCAAAAAGGAACTGAACACAACAGCTAGATCCAGGATAGGCATACCTGGATAATCTCAAACTTAATAGATTGGCACCCGAATCTCATAACAAGCTAAGGTTATAGCTGCACCAAAGCTGTACACCAAAGGTCAAAGGTCATTGCTATACAAAATAACAAAGACAAGGGGAAAAATGCAATCCCAGGCCTCAAGTCCACCAGTAAGGGCAGAGGACACTAGCTCAGCTGTAATAAATTAATTAACAGAAAAAGGAACAAAGCAACAACAGCAGAAAGGTATAGAGGAAATAAAATGAGAAATAATTCCCCAAATTAAAAAAGAAATATCTGAATACATAGTATCTGAAATAAAGAATCAATTCCAGAAACATTGGGTGGAAAAACAATGCTCACCCAAGAACAAGTGCAGAGAGCACCATTCCAGCTGAAACGTATGAATTAACAGCATCTGAAGCAAAGACACAACAGCAGGAAGGTCATGAGGAACTCAAAGCAGAAATAATTTCTGAAATCAAAGAAGAATTCTTTGAAAAAAAAGAATTCTTTGAAATCATAGCATCTGAAATACAGAAACAAGTCCAGAAATATACAGAGGAAACCCAACTGGGA
This sequence comes from Ctenomys sociabilis, assembly GCA_004027165.1. Taxonomy (NCBI): domain Eukaryota; kingdom Metazoa; phylum Chordata; class Mammalia; order Rodentia; family Ctenomyidae; genus Ctenomys; species Ctenomys sociabilis. Next base: position 799 of record PVKA01035011.1, on the reverse strand, counting down.
AGAAACACTGCAGAAAAAGAATTAATAACTACCTCTAAAGAAGTCACGCATAAAAAAAATTGAGGAGATCAGAAATATGACGGATTCCTTGAATGAGCAATACAGAAAAGAAATAGAACGCATGAAACAGAGTCAAAGAGATATAGAAGAACTAAAAAATATCAATCACAAGTCTACAAAACCATTTGAGTGAAAGCGAAGACAGAGTTTCAGATCTTGAAGATGCTGGTATAGCTAGTGAAAAGATAAGAAAGGATCTTTTAAAAACAATAAGAATGCAGGAGAAAATAATCCATCACCTGCAAGATGATGCCAGGATGAACAATGTGAGAATAATTGGTATCAACAAGAATGAAGGAGTCAATACAAATGACATAAAAAGAATTTGGGGAGAAGTAATAGCAGATAACTTCACAAACATGAAGAAACAATGCAACATTCAAATCACCAAAGCATACAATATACCAAATAACTTCAACCCAAGTAGAAACACACCGAGACATATGATAGTCAAGATCCCAGAAATCCAACACAAAAATAATATACTGAAAGCTGCTAGAGAAAAGAAGCAGCTCACATTCAAAGGAAAACCCATCAGAATTACAGCCAACTTCTCTACACAAACCATGAAGGCAAGGAGAGCATGGGGCAGAGTTCTTCAAGTCCTGTATGAAAGCAAATTCCAGCCCAAAATATTATACCCTGCAATACTCTCTTTCAAGTTTGATGGAGAAGTGAAATACTTCCACAACAAAGAACAACTAAAGAATTTCATGATGACAAAGCCATCCCTTCACAG
>PVKA01035010.1:7741-23107 GCA_004027165.1 Ctenomys sociabilis | reverse complement strand
CAAATACCTATACTTTTTTAAACAAAATATTAAATTAATTAATTAGGTAGATGGTCTCACTACATGGTTTTGGGGCCAGCATGGTGTGACCAGGGTACTGGAACAAGCACAGCATGCAGTACTAGGGACTAAACTCAGGTCCATGTACTTGTGGGGCAGGCACTTAAATCATCGAGCTATCTGCCCAGGCCCAGATACTACTTTTTTATAGCTCCTCTCATACACAGTGAACCCAGGTCCTCTTCCTCAATACATCCTCTAATGTGGTCGTCCCAATGAATGCTGTTCTTTACTCAATCTCGCTGAGCCTCAATCAAAATCAGGAGAGCACAGAAACCATCACTATTCCTGAGGGTTAGAATTGCTACTGAAGTAATGAAAATACAGAGTTCTCATATGCAGCTTAGTCTACTTTAGGCTTCACTAATGAATAAGAATCTCTGGACACCAAGAACATCTATGTTCCTGATCTCTGTGCACCTTAGGCAAGAACCTTACCTTTTATTCAACAGTATGTCTGGGATTAAGACACAACATGTACTGAACAATGTTGTGAAAATAAGTTTAAATGTCCCCCAACTGCAGACATATATGTGGCTGCTACTAAACTACCTCTTTAGGTAGTTACATTAGAAAAACTTAAAAAAAAAAAAAAAAAAAGACTGGGGATTGAACTCAAGGCTTCCTGTGTGCTAGGCAAGTGCTCCACCATTGAGATATATACCTCCTGGCCCAGAAAGCCTTGGGTGGGAGAGGGGGGTGATGGGTATTGAACCCAGGGCCTGTGCACTTAGCTACATCCCCAGCTGTCTTAATGTGGTAACATATATAAAAGCCCTGATAATGAGCAAATTCTTTGACTCTTCAGTTATACTTATCCCAAAGAAATAAGAAAACACTCAAAGATTGATCTTTGGGAATATTCCCAGTGATGATTTGAAAAGCTACAAAATAGAAAATAAAATGACTAGTAACAAATTGGGTTTAGAAAGGTTTTCTATAATCATCAAATTGAAAAATAGTTACTTATTAGGATAAAGTGGATCAGAGATTTCTTTTCTGATGTTGCACCCCGTTTTTCCCCTGAGAACATAAACAGAAAACAATGTGATTCCATTGTTTTATAAAATATGCATAGGGCCGGGGAGATAGCTCAGTAGAATAAGCACTTGCCTGGCAAGCCCAAGGTCCTGAGTTCAATCCCGGGTACCGCAAAAAAAAAAAAAAAAAAAAAAGTTTGTTTTAGCCGGGCGTGGTGGCGCATGCCTGTAATCCCAGTACTCGGGAGGCTGAGGCAGGAGGATCGTTGTGAGTTCGAGACCAGGCTGAGCTACAAAGTGAGCTTAAGGCCAGCCTGAACTGCATAGTGAGACCCTGTCTCAAAAAAAAAAAATAAAATAAAATATGCATAATGCCAAACATGGTGGCGTAGTTCTGTAATCTCAGCTGCTCCATGGCTGAGGCAGGACTCAAATTCAAAAGCAGTTGCCTGGAATAATTATCAAAATCTTATGTTAGAGCATGGTGGAACATGCTTGTAATCCCAGTACTTAGGAGGCCAACACAGGAAGAGAGTTACTATCAGCCTGGGCTATATAGTGAGTTCTAGGCCAGCCTGAACTAAATAGCAAGAAAAAAAAAAAAAAAAAAACCTTATCACAAATAAAAGAAGGGCTGGAGATACACAGCTCGTGGTAAGAGTATCCCTGAGTTCAATTCTCCATTACCACCCCCTACACCAAAAAAGGAAGAGGAGAAGGAAACTATGCAGTTATCCAAGTGCTGGAAAGGTAACTTTTGTCCTTTTTTTTTTTTTGTCTGAACAGTTTTTCTTATGACAAGCATGTAGTACTTGTGGGGTTATTTGTTGTTTTTTTTGGTGGAACTAGGAATTGAACTCAGGCCCTTGTGCTTGCCAGGGAAGTGCTTATTCACTGAGCCATCTCCCCAGCCTTTTTGTTTTTGTTTTTGTGGAACCCGGAATTGAACTCAGGCCCTTGCATTTGCCAGGCAAGGGCTTATTCTACTGAGCTATCTCCTGGCACCCCGCCTTTTTTTTTTGAGACAGGGTCTCACTATGCACCTCAAGCTGGTCTTGAACTCTCAACCTGCCTTAGCCTCCAGGAGTGCTGCAATTATAAGCGTGCACCACCATGCCCCACCCTTGTGCGAGATTATTTAAATTTAAATTGATTAACACAGCCAGGAGTGGTGGTACTCACTTGGGAGGCTGAAGCAAGAGGATCACTGCAAGTCTGAGGCCAGCCTGGGCTACATAGTGAAACCATGTCCCCAAACAAAACAAAACAAAACCTATTAACAACCTGCAACATAACCAGAGCCTAAGTTAAATCTAACAAACACACTAGTTGGAGAAACATATTCTAAAATACTTGCTACCCTTTGATTTTACTGATAATTCTAAATATGAACTTTAACAGAGTATGCATAAAAAATTATGTAGTCTCAAAAAAGTTTCCAAAAATGAGGCACAAAAACACTGTAAAAGTGGGATACCTTTGGGGATATAGATCAGTGGCAGAAGCACCTGCCTGGAAAGCACAAGGTCTTGAGTTTGATCTCTGGTACTGCTCCCCCAAAATAAAGTAGGATACCTTTTTAAAAAAATCCATAGTTTTTGTACTTTATTTCATTAACACTTATTCTCTTTCACCTAAACTGAGAAAACATCAGCTGCATTTCTGTTTCAAAAATACCAAGACAGGGAGTCGGGGAGATGTCTCAGTGGAATAAGCGCTTCCCTGGCAAGTGCAAGGGCCTGAGTTCAATCCCTGGTTCCACCAAACACACACACTCACACACACAGAGTATAAAAGACCTCTTGGGGGTCCCAGCATGTTTGAAGGCCAGTCAAGTCTACATAGACCTCTTGGGGGTCCCAGCATGTTTGAAGGCCAGTCAAGTCTACATAGTCAGACCTTGTCTAAAAACGAAATGCAGTAAAGAACTTGTTTTTGTTGTCAGTAAGTCAGATAAGATTGGAGAAAATTGGATATCATTTAACTATAAGAAACTGCAACTAATTGAAATAGTGTCGAATTATGAACATAAAGTCTTGCATACACATACAACAAAAGAGAATTCAGTTTTACTGCGATTCTTTGAAGTTTCCTTTAAAAAAGAAAAAATTGTTAAGACCTAAACCATCACTTTTTTTAGGATCAAAGAAAAAAAAAAAGCTGTAAAACCTACCTTACTTCCACAACCCTATTTCCTTCTTAATCTGTGCTATCTACATTAACGTTTGAGATTTCCACTTTCAGTGACAGTACTCAGTAGATTTTTCTTAATATTCAAAAGACATCCTTCAAATTGTGCCTAAATAGATGGTTTCATTTTCAAAACTTGTGCTTTAGTAAACTATACTACAAAACCTATTAATAAAGCAAAGTCAACAAGTAGGCAGTAACAAATTGCTAACTCAGACATTATTTAGCACACCAATTTTAAAGAACAAAAAGAGCCGCGTGCTACAAAAACGCAATAGTAACTTGCTGCACATTCCAGTACACAGTTGCTCTTCATGTAAGGAGTTTTCTAAAAGTTGTATGGAATCAAGATTTCATTTTTCTATCACATGATTCCTCACACAACTTTTTCCCCCAAATGCAAATTTCCTCTGTAATTCAAAAACACAAAATCTGACCCTCAAAGGTTCAATGAAATGTGGTAGACAACTTGAAGCAAGCCTAAACTTACTGAGCACGAAAGAGAAATTGTCAGCGAAAAAGAGTTCAAAAGCAGAAAGCTTCTGCTTTCTAACTCACAATAGAGTTTTGTCCACTGGACAACACTGCGTTTTGTTAACAGCTTCAAGTAAGTTACATACTAGAACTAGAAGTAGCGCAGTTAGATCCCCAACAGCAAAGACACAAAAGAAACGTAAGTAGGAGGCCTTACCATTGGAAAGTAAGTCACATCAGCACCTCTTACGAGAAATAGTTCCCTTCCCCCACCTCTAAATAGGCACTTAAGACTGCCAAGCAAATCCATTTCTTTATTAACTGGTGCCCACTTGGGGCAATCGTACACCAAGCGGCTCTTAGGCCTACCCTTAATCCCTTCCAGAAGTGCTCCGGAGAGATCGCAGGCCCGGAGTGAACCCTTGTGGGGGGGCCCCAATTCTCCGTAGCTGCTGTTCCCACCCACCGCCCTTCGCAGCCTCTAGAAGCGATACTCCGGCCAGGGGAAGGGCAGCAGTTCGGGAACCTGCACAAACGGCCCGCAAGAGAAGGCTTAGGCGGCCATGGGCCTCCACCACCGCAAGGCCCGGGAAGCACCGCCCCCAGCGCTCCTCCCTGCGCCCGGCTACCCGGCGAACGTCTCCTCCGACGCCTGTCTCTATACCCAGCAGAGGCAACGAAGGAGACAAGGCCCGCAGGCAGCGAGCCGGGCTGCGCACCAGGCCCAGGCCTGCCCCGCGGGGCCGTGAGGGCCGCCGAGTCCGCTCCCTGGCCCGGCCCTGTGCAGCCGGCACCGCGACGCCCCTCACCTGGATGACCTCGTTGACCTCCCGAATGCATTCCACCATGTGCTGGAGAATCTGCTCGGCCGTGAGCACCTCGTAGCGGTAATCCTCCTCCTGCTCGTGTCCCGGGCCGCCGCCACCACCACCGCCGCCGCCACCGCCGCCGCCGCCCCCGGGCCCCAGGGCGCTGCCACCGCCGCCACCCGTCTCCCCGCACAGCAGTCCGTCCCGCTCCCCGCCGACGCCCAGCCCGGGCTCCACCAGTTCCACCTCGCCCAGGTCCAGGTTATCATCATCCGGCTCGTCTTCGTCCTCGTCCTCCTCCTCCTCGGCGCCGCTGTCCTCCTCGCTGCACTCCTCGTCCTCGTCGAATTCGTAGTTGTAACCCTCGTCCGAGTCCATGGCGCGACGCGCAGGAGCCCGGCGAACGCTGGCCGAGGCGGGCAGAGGGCGGGGACGCCAGGCCCCGGCTCTCGCTCCGGCTCCGGGGGACGTCCGGACGCAGGCCTGGCTCCGGCCCCGTGGGCCGCAGCTCCTCCCTGGGCGCGGCGGCGAGCGGCTGGCGGCGGCCGGGAGCACGGCGCAGGGCGGAGGGAGCGAGGGGGCTGCTTGCTGCCCGCCCCAGTCAGACACGGCTCCGCTCCGGCCTCGGGGAGAAAACAGTCCCCAGCGCCACCTCCACGGCCGCTGCTACCGCTACTGAGCCAACAAAGGGGCGTGCGTCACCGCGTCGCGCTGCGTCGTCGCGTCACGCCTCTGTGCGTCACTGCGCCCGCCCCGCCGCCCCTGCGTGTAGTGTAGGAGACCCCACGGTTCGGCCCTCGGGGACCCGGGAACTTGGCGGCACGGGAACGGCCTTCGCGCTGGCGGTTTTGGGCCGGGCGGCGATTCGTAGATTTCTGAGACGATCTTGTAGGTGGGGGTTTCGCCACAGGTTCTGTGAACAGGCCTGTCCAGGCTTCCCACGGGTAAGGAGGCCTTCCTAAAACTTCCTGGACGGCACCGCCCACCCGCCCGTCATCCCGGGGACCCCGACTGTTGAGCTAAAAATCCCTGTTGCCCAAGCTCTGGAAGGCAAGTCGGCTGCACGCGGAGCTCTGACAGGTGAATCCGCGTCGGGTACTCGGCTCCGAGTTGTCCGTCCGCCGGGACGGACCTGCGCCTGTTTCTAGGTATCTAGAAAGGTCGTCGAAAATGGTACCCGCGCTCGGCAGCTCCTGCGGCTCCGAGGGCTGGAACCGTGCGAACTGCGCGTCTTCGCAGAACCGAGCGCAGTCCCCGGGCCCCGCAGGGTCATGCTTGTTATACCTGAGCACCAGGGGCCCCGGAAGCTGGGCCGGAGTTCAATGCTAGCGCGTTCGCCCAGCACCGAAAGGGCCAGTGCATACTTAATACTGAATGCCTTAAAACGTCGGTAATAAAAGTGCTTCGTGATATATTTTGTATACATTGTACATAAAATGTGATACGCAACTCAATATAGGCAGCAATGGAAATACCTACAAGGATTCCCTCAAATATCGTCATAAAAATGTCTTCATGCCTGGTGTAGTGGCATACACCTGTAACCCCAGCACTAGGGAGGCTGAGGCAGGAGGATTGCCAAGAGTTCGAGGCCAGCCTGGACCACATACTGAGACCCTCTCTCAAAAAAAAAAAAAAAGGCCCAGGAGATAGCTCAGTAGAATAAGTGCTTCCTTGGCAAGCACAAGGGACTGAGTTCAATCCCCAGTTCCGCCAAAAAAAAAAAAAAAAGAAAATTTCATGATGTTTAGCATGTCTTATACACTACAGAGTACATAAAATTCAATATAACAGACTGGCAGTAATGCAAGAATCTACAAAGATGTTCTAAAACATTAACAAAAAAGATGCCTCATGACACCCTTTTCTAATGTATTTAGCACAGGGTCTACAGGGTGTCAGACACAGATCAGACTCAATGATTTACCTGTTTTCAGCCTCCCAAGTGCCATGCCCAGTCTCACCAGCCCCTGGGGGCTGGGGCCTGCCCTGCATCTGCCTAACATTTTATGAAGTATGTAAAATGCATAATACAACACATAGTAGCCAGTAGTAGAAATATCTGTAAGGATGCCCTAAAACATGATCAAAAATGCTTCATGAGGGGCTGGGGAGATGGCTCAGTGGAATAAGTGCTTCCCTGGCAAGCTCAAGGGCCTGAGTTCAATCCCTGGTTCTGCCAAAAATAAGTAATGATATATCATGACATAGTTATGTGTTTTATACTGTAGAGTTTATTGTACTATAACACAAGTAATGCATTAGTTCTTTGGTACCAGAAATTGAACTGAGGATGTTGTGCTTCCCAGGTAGGCACTGTACCTCTGAGATATATCCCCAGCCCCAACAAGAAGCAATACAAATATCTACCAAGTTGCCCTAAACATCTATCATAAAAGTGCTTCATGGTATATATGTATATAGCATGTATCATATACTACATAGTAAATAAAATGCAGTGAACTACAACATAATTCAGGCAATAATATCTGCAGGTACTTTACAATATAATAAAAATGTTTTGTAAGCTGGATGTGGTGGCATATGCCTATAATCCCAGCATCTCGCTGCATCAAGAGGTTGAGGGAGGAGGATCAATGGTAGTTTGAGGGCAGCCTTGGATGTATATAGCAAAAGTCTCCCCCCAAAAATGTTATGATGCATAGCACATATTGTAGACCACATGGTGTATAAAATGGATTATACTGCAACAGAATTCAGGCAATAACAAATATCTACATGGACCAAGCAGAAGACATGGGGCTTGCCTTTTGTCTATAGTGTAAACAGTGTGAATGGGTAGGGTGGAGTTCAACAGAGAAGAGAGTGAAGGTGGTCTAGCAGCTGAGATCCACCTTCAGTAACAGAAGCAAAAACACACAAGTATGGCCATTGATAATATAGGAACAGTGAAAGATGGTAAATGGCAAAATGTCAGGCAGATGAGTCAGGGGTCACTGACAAGGACAGTGCTATTCTCAGAGGACACTTAAATCTTCACACAGGATAGGACAAGACACCCAGAGAAGTGTTCTGAAGGAAGAAAAGCCATATGAAGGCTTCCTCTTCAAAGACCTTGCAGGACTAGTCAGACTGGAATCTCAAAATGAGACTCTTAATTTATTATTTATCTATCTATGTAACACACAGAGTCCCTTTGGAAAAAAATTGAAAAGTAAAAATTTAGAAGCAGGAGAATCACAAGTTCCAGCCCAGACTGGGCAGTTCAGCAGGTCAGCAAGACCCTGTCTTGTGGATTGGTTTTTGTTTTGTTTTGTTTTGTTTTGTTTTGTTTTGTTTTGTTTTTCTCAGAGAAGTGTTACTCTGTAATTCTGGCTGGCCTTGAACACACTAAGTTGCCCAGGTTGGCCTTGAACTTGCAGCAATCTTCCTACCTCATCTTCCTTCATGCTGGGATTATGGGTATGTGCCATGTTGTTGACCTGTCCTGAGATTTAAAAAGAAAAAGATCTGGGCTTGTAGCTCAGTGTCAAGGTGGGTTCAAGCCCCAGTGCTACAAGAAAGAAAAATAATCAAATTGAACAAGTAGCATGAATTTGCCTTTACTGAGAATTAAATCCAGATCCTTACAGGTGTAAATTCCTTGTAATGAATTTATCAATATGTAGGACAAATATGTTCTAGTAAAGCCAATTCTGTCATCCTGAAACATGCCCCCAGCCATTTTTCTTGAGAAATGGTCTCACTGTGTATTCCTAGCTGACCTTGCGTTTACAGGCTGGCCCAGAACTTGCGGTGATCCTCATGCCTCAGCTTCCTAAATGCTGGGATTGCAGGCATGTGCTACCATGCCTAACTTATTTTTTTAATCATGTATTTATTTTGTTTGGTACAGAGTTTCTGTGCAGCATGGGCAGTAGTGATCCTCTTGCCTCAGCCTCAGTACTGGAATTACCAGTGCGCATCACCATGCCTAGTTGCGGTGGCTGGCATGGTGCTGGGCCAGCACAGTTGCATACCAGGAATCAAACTTTGGTCCTTGCACTTGCCAGGCAGGTATTTAGATGGCTGAGCTATAGCCCCATCCCCATACTTATTTTTTTAAACAAAGTTTGGGCTAGAATTTAAGATCCTCCTGCCTCAGCTTCCATAGCAACTGGGATTACAGTTAATGTAAACCTCCTCACCTGTCCATTAAAGTGTATTAAGCAGTAGAGTACAATAATATGACCTGCGGTTTTGTTGAGACAAGATCTTGCTATGAAGCCCAGGCTGACCTGGAATTCTTGATCTTCCTGCCTTAGAACCCCCCAGATGCTGCAATTACAGGCTCAGGAGTGCACACTACACCTAGCTGTTTGGTGTTGCGTTATTGTTGTTGTTTTGAGACAAGGTCTTGCCACATCATTCAGGCTGGCCTGGAACTTGCTCGTAGCCCGTGCTAGTCTTACTGGTCTCAAACTCAATGTAATCTTCCTGCCTCAACCAGAGTACTGGTATCACAGGCCTGTACCACCAAGCCTGGCTTTATGACTTCTTTTTTTTTTTTTTTTTTGATCAATATTGTGAGTAGTCTCACAGCACTTCTGAATTGTTGAGCCATACTCTGGTTTTTCTTCAAATCATGTAAATCTTCCGCCTTTGAATGTTTGAGTCTCCTACTCATGGCCAGACCTTCATAACCAGGTTCTCAGCAACATTCATTCCCCATGTATTTTGGGACCTGTCTTAGATTCAGGTTAGGTTCTGGTGCTATTTTAAGAAAACCAGTGGGACAGCTTCTTTCTGTCCTCAAATTGGCCCAGGGATGACCCACATACATTGTTGGTGGTGTTGTTTTAATGACTTGCTCTCCAAGCCATTGCCCATGTACAAGTACATGTAATTACTGAGGAGGACAGTAGACTGTCAACAACAGCCCAAGGTTCTTGGCAAAGAAAATAAGTGATAGGGGCTGGGGAGATAGTAGAAAAAGTGCTTCCTTGGCAAGCACAATGACCAGAGTTCAATCCCCGGTTCCACTAAATAAAATAAAATAGGTGCTGTCATCCTTCCTCTTTCCAAGTGCAGAAGGAAGCACTGGTGATTATGCATACAACTCATGCCCATACCTAGAAAGGGCTGGAAATAGTAGTGGGCCAGGGATGCAGCTTAGTGGAAGAGTGCTTGGGTAGTATGTAAGAAACCTTGGATTCATTCTCTAGTCACACCCACACTCACACAGCACACTTCAGAAAGTTATCTGGGAAGCTAACGCAGGAGAATCAAAAATTCCACCTAAACAAAAGCAAAATTCCACCTCAAAAAAATGAAAAACAAAAGCGTAGGGCTGTATCTTGGGTGCAGTGCCCCTGGATTCAATCTCTAGTAAGAAAAAAAAAATTGTTCGTTAGTGGGGAAGAACAGGGCATACTTCTGGTCCTCCTAGCTACTTGGGAAGGAAGTTAAAGCAGGAAGACTGCTTGAATTAAGGCGTTTGAAGCCAATTTAGACACCTTAGTTGTTTTTGTTTTTTTTGTTGTTGTTGTTGTTTTGTTTTGTGCGGAACCAGCGATTGAACTCAGGCCCTTGCACTTTCCAGGGAAGTGCTTATTCAACTGAGCCATCTCCCTGGCCCCAAAGAGGAAACATACGTCATGGATTGATTTTTTTTTTTTTTTTTTTTTTTTTTTTTTTTTTTTTTTTTTTTTTTTTTTTTTTTTTTTTTTTTTTTTTTTTTTTTTTTTTGGCAGAACCAGGGATTGAACTCAGGTCCTTGTGCTTGCTAGGGAAGCACTTATTCCACTGAGCCATTTCCCTGGCTCACCTTAGTTGTTCTTTTTCTCTGTCTGTCTGTCTCTTTATCATACACACACACACATACACACACAGCAGAGTGTGGTGGAACATCTCCCCCACCTCTGGAGAGGCAGAGGCAAGAGGATTGCCACAAATTTAAGGCCAGGCTGGACTACATATAGCAAGACCCCACTACAAAAACACAAAGTGTGTGTGTGTGTGTGAATATTTATTAAATATCTACTCACCTACTTGCATAGCAAAATTCCAGAAATATGTATGTGCTCATCAGATGATAATGAACTTAATATTGACAGAAAGAGATATGTGGGCACCTTTTAGATAAATTGAAATTGAAATAGTACTGAAATTTTGTTTTGGTCTTATTATTTTTTAATGTGGGTGCTATAGTTTCTGTCTGGTTGTCCCCCCAAAGCCTCATGCAGTGGTAGGGTAGACTTCTAGAGTTTTTTTTTGTTTGTTTGTTTGTTTGTTTGTTTGTTTTGCAGAACTAGGGATTGAACTCAGGCCCTTCTGCATGCCAGGGAAGCACTTATTCCACTGAGCCATCTCCCTGGCCCCATAGGTTTGTGATTAATTTCTGATTCACTTCTGGGATTATAGATATGAGTTCTGCTGGAATTATGGGTGTGAATGCTACACCTGACCTCGGGTGGATGGCCTGCACGCAACGTAAGGGAGACAGACTTGTTCTCTGCGGCCATTGTTGTCACTACTTTTTCTCTTGCTATTTTCCACTACCACTAACTCCTGCCCCTTGTGTTACTCTGTCTTGGAGCCAGCTGAATATGAACTGAATCCACCACAAACTGTGAGCTACATAAACCTTTCCTTCCTTAATTTTGGATGCCAGATATCTTATCCCAGCAAGGAGAGAAAAGTAACTGTGACAGTGGGATCTTTTTTGGTTTTGGACAGGGTCTTGCTATGTTATTTAGGGTGACCTTGAACTCACTAAGCAGACTAGACTAGTCTCAAACTTTTGAAAATCCTTCTTCAGCCTCCTAACTCCCAAGATTACTGGCATGCGCCACCACATCTGGCAATGCTGCTGTCTCTTAGGGCAGATAATGGAATGTGAGTGCTAGAAAAGCCCTTTAAAATGCCAAACCACACCTACTGGTTCAGAACCAAGACTTAGGGAATTTGGAATTTTCAGGGCTAAAACTGAAAAATTCAAGTAAACTGAAGTCACATGGTCATCCTGTAAGGCCCCCACCAACAGCTATTTTTATATAATTGTCTTTAAAACCTAGTAAAAATTATTCTTTTTCATTATGTTTAAAAAACTTGTTTCAATGCAGCTTTTTTATTTTTATTTTATTTTATTTTTTTGTCTTTAATGTCTAGGTATTGCTGTGTTTTTTCCCAGGAAGGAGGTAAGAATATTAAAGTTTAATTTCAATTTAATATAAAAATCCATTTTGCCAGATATGCTAGTACATGCATCTAAATCTGGGAAATTGAGGCCATAGGGTAAGGAATTCAAACCCAGCTTGGGCAGTTTAGCAAATAAGGAAGTCACTGTCTCCAAAATCATAAAAAATAAAGGGCTGGAGATATATCCATTCCTATTGCCTCAATCAATTAAGCAATCAATACATGTTTGTAACTTTTAGTAAGAGTACAGAGATGCTGATAAGTTAACTAAGTAGTTTGTACTTCTTTAAGAAATTCTGTAACAAATACAGACTTAATTGATAGCAAATACTAATTGTTAAATTACTGTTGAGAGGCAGGTTTTATTTCACCTGCCTCTCAACAGTAATAATAAAGCAACCTGCCAAAGTGGGTTAAGCCTCTAAGCCCTGCAACTGGGAGACTGAAGCAGAAACATCACAAGTTCAAGTGCCACCTGGTGAATATGGTGAGAAAAATAAAAAATAAGAATTTCTCTGAAAAAAAAAAAAAAAAGCCGGACATAGTGGCACGCATCTGTAATCCTAGTACTCTGAGAGGCTGAGCCAGGAGAATTGCAAATTCAAGGCCAGCACAGGCAATTTGGTGATTTTTTTTCTTTTGTATTACTCTTTTATTTTATTTTATTGAGAAACAAGTAGCAATGAGACAGCTTCAAAACTGATTAATAGGACAGTTTCAATAATTAATACATGTTTTTTGTTATCTTCTTAATGGTTATCCATAGTACAAGAAGTAGACAGGATATCCTGTCCAAACACTATTAGTACAAATCTTTCTACTCATTGAATTAAGCAAGAGTAGCTGTATATCTATCCTGAATATACAAATACAAAATGATTCTTCCTTTATATCCCCTTTTTTTGTTTAGTCCTGTCAGAGATGGATATTCCATTGGCATCTAAATACTATAGGTCCATGAATTCAGCAAAACAATCCAACACAGTTCAGCAGTCCACAATAGTAGTGGATTATCCACAGAAGTTGTTGACTTGAGCCTTTCACAGCTCAGCATATTAATATGGCTTTACTTTATATACCTCAATTTTATATTTTTCTGCTGGATGGTTAAGACCAAGATAAAGCAAGACCTATATAACAAGAAATGTAACTTTGTATCTGATAAGGTCAGTCACATACCCTCAGGATTTATCCCTTAACCCTGTACCACACTTTGTAGATCCTTTGCCAGTGTCAGCCTCATGAATGAGTCACAGAGGGGCCGGGGAGATGGCTCAGTAGAATAAGTGCTTCCCTGAAAGAGTCATGGCCATTGCTTGACCAATTTGCTCTCTGTGAAAGCCTGAGAGAATGTTTCTCTTCATGTGATTCTCCTTAGGCACACTACATCATGATCACTTTCCTCTGTGGCTCCATAATCTCCTTGATCAGAAAATTTGGGACGCAACTGAGTTACATGATGTTATAGTACAGATTCTCCTGTGTCCTGAGTCTTCACTGACCTTGAAAGGCTAGGGCCAAAATTTGGCTGACCTTGCAGCCCTCCCTTTTTTTCTTCTTATTTTTTTAAAGATCAAGGCTTTATTTTTTATTTATTTATTTATTACAGTGTCTCGCTACACATCACGGACTCTTCTTTTTTGGGGGGGGTTAGCTCAGCCCGCCCTGGGGGAGGGGCTGGCACGGCATGTGGTACTGGGGATTGAACCGTGGTCCCGGAGAGCTTGCCTAAGCAGGCGCTTTAGACCACTGAGCTATCTTCCCAGCCCGCTTTTTTTCTTATTTTTGATCTGCAAACACAGGTTGTTAACCCTCCAGAAGAAAAGCTTTTTACCCTGCAACATATGCATGTCAGTTTACCCTGTCTAAGTATCAATCATCTTAGGCATAACATGGAACAGGTATTTTCCATCAAGTATTGATACGTTAAACTTTAAGTCCCTACAGAATATGAAGAAAAATAATTTTAAAAATAGGAATAAACACATTTTTACACAGAAATTTAGAAATCTAACCATATACAGCATTGTAGCAGGACACTCCTGTGATTTTTTTTCTTGTCTTTTTTTATTTATTACCTTTAATTTAAAAAAGTAAAAAACTTTTACTTGAAAGACAGTATGGTAATAATTGGTATGTTATTACAAGAAGTATGGTTTTTTTTTTTTTTTGTATTTTTGAGACAGGGTCTCAGTATGCAGTTCAAGCTGGCCTTAAACTCACTTTGTAGCTCAGGCTGGTCTCGAACTCACAATAATCCTGCCTCAGCCTCCCAGGTGCTGGGATTACAGGCATACGCCACCACACCCGGCAAGTACATATTTATTTTATTTTATTTTTTGTTTGTTTGTTTTTGTCTTTTTGAGACAGGGTCTCACTATGCAGTTCAGGCTGGCCTTAAGCTCACTTTGTAGCTCACGCTGGTCTTGAACTCACAACAATCCTCCTGCCTCAGCCTCCCAAGTGCTGGGATTACAAGCCTGCACCACCATGCCCGGCAAGAAGTACATATTTAGAAGACCAGAATGACAGCCATTCCAAGCGTGACCCTTCTATTACACATTGCTATCTTCAGTGCAGTTGTTTCGTTCACAGGTATCAGCATGTATAGTTAGTCAGAGTGAGAATCCTACCATTTAACTGCTACTTTCAAAAACCTGCTAATGTTTCTCAGGATCATTGCCTTACCCATATTGTACATATAAATGCCCATTTTGCCCTGTAATGTTTCTCAGCGTTTCTCCTTGCCCTCTCATTGTCCAGTCCTCAAGTTCTCACTTTCCTTTTAATTGTGTTACACCTTTCTATTTGTATTTCTCCTTTTGAGTTCTTATACTAGGGAGACAATATGATATTTACACATGTAGGTCTGGTTTATTTTGCTTATATGTTCAAGTGATATCCACTTAAATATGAAGGCTTTGAGTTCATCATTCTTTATAGCTGAGTAATATTCCATTGTATAAAGATAACACATCTTTTTTCAACCATTCCTCATGTGACGGGCATCTTGGTTGGTTCCAAGCTTTGGCTATCACAAATTATGCTGCTATAAGCATACATATACATATATCACTATGATATGATGTTTTCAGTTCCTCTGGGAAAATTCCCAGTATGAGGATAACTGGCTTGAATGGGATTTCCAGTCCTAGTTTTTTAGTTTTTTAAGGAGTCTCCACACTGATTTGCATAATGGTTGCACCAATCTACATTCCCACCAGCAGTGGAGAAATGTTCCCTTTTCCCCACATCCTCTCCAACATTTGTTATTTGGTGATTTCTTTATAATAACCATTCTTTCTGGGGTGAGATGGTATCTCAGTGTTGTTTTAATTTGCATTTCGTATATGTCTAGTGATGTGGAGCATTTTTTCATATATTCGCTTCTTTAATTTCATCCTCTGAGAAGTGTTCATCTCCGATATCTCCAATGCCAATTTCTGGATTGGGTATTGAAATTTAGGGGCCCTAATGTTTTTTAGTTCTTTATAAATTCTAGAAAGCAGACCTTTGTTCTGAGTGCTTATTAGTTAAGATTTTTCAGAATCTGTGGGTTGTCTTTTCACTTTGCTTTTTAGTTTTGCTTTTTTTTTTTTTTTTTTTTTTTTTTTTTTTTTTTTTTTTTTTTTTTTTTTTTTTTTTTTTTTTTTTTTTTTTTTTTTTTTTTTTTTTTTTTTTTTTTTTTTTTTTTTTTTTTTTTTTTTTTTTTT
>PVKA01035009.1:0-22967 GCA_004027165.1 Ctenomys sociabilis | reverse complement strand
CTTCTGGCCAAATCGCCCCAGTTCACAGAGCATATCAGGAATGGGGCTGTATCTTTCGTTCCCTCGCTTCCGGGCAGGAGTCCCTGGAGGCAGCACAGGCCCAGTAAGACCCTGCCCCTTGCGGACCTTCCAGCCCACATCTAAGCCAGCAAGGTCAGACACACGGAAGGGCCCCATTTTGAAACCAAACTCTTCCAGTGCCTGGTCGATGTTCTCTGGCTTACTGCCCTCTTCTAATAAGAAATAGGTCTGGTTGTAATAGTGTTTCAGCATTCGATTCCCAACAAACCCATAGCAGTTGCCTACAACCACCGCAATCTTTCGAATCCTCTTCGCTAGGCTCATGACAGTGGCGATGGTAGTTGGGGAAGAGTGCTGGCTGGGAATGACCTCCAGCAACCTCATGACGTGAGCTGGGGAGAAGAAGTGTGTGCCGATGACCAGCTGGGGGCGGTCGGTGGAGGCCGCGATCTCATCCACATCCAGGGCTGAAGTATTGGTGCACAGGAGGGCATCTGGCTTGCAGATGGCCGACAGCTCAGCAAAGACGCGCTTCTTCAGGCTCATGTCCTCAAACACGGCTTCGATGACTAAGTCAACACTGGACAGGTCCTTCACGGATGAGCTGAACCTAGGCTTTGGGCCTGGCCTACGCTGGCCACTCTGTTGTGCACCTTTGGACGCTTCCTTCTCCAAGATGGAAGTCACTATCTTCTGGGCAGCTTCCAGCTGCTTCTGGTCTGATTCCACGGCAACCACAGGGATCCCCACCCTTGCGAAGGAAATGGTGATACCTCGGCCCATTGTTCCCAAGCCTGTAGGTAGAGTGACAAAGAATGATTCAGGGGAACTGGAAAACACTTAGCACTGTGGCATTAATAAAGATTGATTCAAGCTAAATGTAGTGGTGGATGCTTGGGGGCTGGGTAAGAGGATTACTGTGGGTTTGTGGCCAGCCTGGGCTATACAGTGAGTTCAAAGCCAGCCTATCATACAAAACAAACCCTGCCTCAAAAAGCCAAGTAAAAAAGGGACTCAAGGTCATGAAATGGATTCTAAGTGTTCTGCAGAGCACATGAGAGTAGTGAAATCCTGCAACACAAAATGTTGGTGTTGAACTAGAATATATGACTATATCAAGATATGAAAAAGCTACAGAATTCATTCCAAATGGTTAGATAGGAGAGTAAGAGGCACAACTTGGGAAATACGGTAGGAATAATAAAGTCTGATGGGAAATACAGGAATGAAAGAGCCAGAGAGTAAAGAGGTGAGCATGAGTATAAAGAGCCCATAATCTGGAGTCTGACAGTCCTGGGGATAATACCTTCAGCCATTAGAATTTTGTTCACTGTTGAAATGTTTTCATCTCTGGGGTTCTCTTGTGAAATGCACAGAATACATGGACATGGATGAAAATCAACCGAGCTAACATGAGTAGTATGTTTATCATAGAACTTGGTGCCTGCATTTCCTAGCTTATAAGCAGCATTTGATATGCAGATTTTTAAAAAACGTGTTTGGTATAGGGTCTCACTATGCAACTTGGACTAGCATCCTCCTGTTTCCAGCCTCCCCGGTGCTGGTATTACAGGCATGCACCACCATGCCGGGTCTCTGGCCTGCTCAGTGTGCCTAGGGGCAGGGCTGGCGCAACAGTGGTGCTGGGAATCAAACCCTGGTCCCTGTGCTTGTCTAAGCAGGAGCTTAATCTGCTGAGCTATCTTGTGGGTCCTTGATATGCAGATTTGGGGAATCCCACAAGCTACACTGCCTGCTCACCAAGAACACCAACTGAGGAGATGGATCGGGCAGTAGCTGTTTTCCAGGACGCTCCAGATGCGGTGGACCACTTAGATGCACTTCTCTCTGCAAAGAAAGCATACTGCAGGGCTTTGGCCTGCCTGGTTTGCTGAAGGTATAGAAACAGCTCCTTCTCTTTCTTGCATCCTTCTTCATAGGGATACTTCACAGAGGCCTGGACAGAACGAATACAGGTCTCTGGAGCCAAGCGGCCAGGATACTGCTTCTGCACCTTCTTGAAGGCTTTACCAAAAACAGCATCCATGTTAGGCAGGCTGGGAACCGGCCTGTTGATGGTTCTGCGGGGTTCCAGAGGTTGATCTGAGAGGAGTAGGAAAGAGCAGAGCTGTATTGGTGTAATGTACACTTAGTAGAAAAATAATAATGCTTTTTTTTTTTTTAACCACAAACTCAGTTACAAATCTTTAGGAGTGGGGCCTGCCTGAGCAGTCTATTTTTGCAATGTTCAACAGTTCACTGAGGTATGGACCTGGGAGGCTCAATCAAAGAGATTTATGTCAGCCACCAGATGAAGGACAGCTGATGCTATTCAAGATTTTAGGCCAGAGATTGAAAAGAAGAGGTAGGAGGGGAGAGAGAAACACAGAGAGCCAGAGAAATATAAATGAGAATAAGATGAAAAAGTGCAGCTTACTTCATTCCATACACTAATTATTCTTAGTAGCATAATCCTAGTATTGAGAAGTAAAACCATGCGCATTACATGTGAGCCTTCCAGGACCACACCAGCTCTTGTGCAGAGCAGTTCTAGCTCCAAAGTCAGTGTATCTAGTGAGGAGCACAGGCACACCTGGTCCCCGCACCCCTCAATCCATTTCATATCCTTTTCTTGCTGTGGGTATGCTAAAAAGATGCTATTATCTACCACCTTTGGCTTATTATCACAAAACACAGGGAGAATTTTCTCTTTAGGACAAAGGAACAGTTGTTTTGAAAATGTTTCTTCTATCCCCAAATCCTCTGAAAGTCACTGTGATCATTAGTTGGTGCACACTGATAATAGTTCTGAAGTGTTGAGTGGAACACTGACCACTGGGGATTCCTTCCCTACCTCCTTTCCTAAACAGCATGCAGGAAGTAAGTGTCTTAACTGCTTTTTTGATCGCCATCATCTTTTGGGTAACTAATGCCCTACAGTTAGATATTTGAGTTGTTTCTAATATTTTGCACTGATAAACCTTCAGTGATCATTAGTATACTCAGATCTCTGTACCTCAGTGATTATTTCTGTATGGCAAATTACCATGAATAGAAACACTATGTTAAAAAAATATAAAAACTTTTAAAACTCAATATATGATTTCCTAATTGTCCTCTAGACAAGATGGATTAAAAGCGGTACAACAGAAGTGCATTTAAGTTCAATTTTACCATATTATTTTCCTCTTAGCTGCTTTGCCAAAATCAGTGACTTTTAAATCACTAATGTTTTTTCATTAATCAGGTTTAAAAGCATTTCAGAGTTAAGTGCATAGTTCCTTTACATCCCAAGAGATGCCATTCCCAAGTAGTTACCCAAGAGAAGAGATTATATATGACTGGAGACCTGTGAGGATCCAAAGTAGAAACAGAGCAGGGGCAGGGAGGTTGATCCCCGGGGCCTGTGTGTGTGTGTGGGTGCTCCTGGGGTGACTGAGACTGGGCATGGTGACAATAGCCTGTAATCCCAGCTTTTAGGAGGCTGTAACAGGCGGATCACGATGAGTCAGATCTAGTAGTGAGACCCTGAGCACCCTGTAGGCCCTTCCCTAAAATACAAAATATATAAAATAAAATGGTTGCTTGTAATAATCCAAACCCAGATCTGTGACAGGATGAGCTTGTAAGTTTTAAGGTCAGTGATGCTTTGATAGTTGCCACCAAGTGGACAAACTGATATTGCTGAGACTGAACATTGTTATGTTTTATAAATATAAAAAGTTAATTTTAAAATTAACTTTAAAACTGAAATAAAACATGGAACCTATAGCATTTTATAAATGCACTACACTGTGATCCTTATCAATTTCTTAAGTAAGTTAACTTTGAGGACATCAGTTAAGGAAAAGAATGTGCCATTAAATTTGACAGGATTTCAAACTAAAACCATGCATATGGATGGTACATGGGGGCTCTCTTGGGCACCAGTCTTGAGCCCCAGTCCACAGAATGACTCAGGACATCCAGAGGCCAACAGCCTTTGCTCCAAATCACCCACGTGACTTCCTGTCAAAAGCACCATAGTGTAGGCCTCATAAAGGATGAGAAAGTCATCCAGGAACCCATTTCCACGTGGGCAAGGACCTGCTAGAGCTCTCAGGAGTCCTCAGTGTTTTCTCCATATTGTTCCTCACCTCTCAGCACAAGGGTCACTATTGTACTGCAACACTAACTGGCTGGACCACAGAAAAGACAGATGACTTCCTGGAAGGGTCAGGCCATTTTTAAGGGACTGTCTTGTGTGGATCCTGAGAGTTGCTGCCACCAAGAGGGGACATGGATACACACTGCTCTGCCTGTGGCTCAACACTGCCCCACAGACCGAAAGGAAACAGCTTAAATTCAAATTCTAATCATGCTGCTAAAGAAACACCTGAAGTTGAAAACATCTGTGGTCGGTAAAGCAAGAAGCCCTGGACAGCGATGGAACTTCGTCACCTGAGATAGAAACTGCAGAGCCACAGCTTCACGATGCAAGATAAGCCTGCCTTCTACAGGCTGGAATCTGTGTGTTCTCCTCTGTTTCAAAGTTAATTCCAGTTCTTACTTGGAAAACCACTCAAATGATTAAAAAATTCCAAAAGTACAGAAAGGTATTATATAGGAAGACTCCTTCCAACTGTTCCAGTGCCTGATCATACTCAGAACACCTATAGTATTTCTTGTGAATTTTTACAGAAATATTTTGTGCATATATAGTTACAAGTATCCATTCCCCCTATATAATCCTATTCCAGCCTTTCTTTTTTTATATTAACAGCAAATCAGCAAACACCATGCTTTTTAAAAAAATTTTAGTGATATATATGGGGTATATATTATATATGGCTTATATTACATCAGTATGTTCATTTTTAAATTGAAACTTAATCTACCACATAGATTTGCCATATTTAATGAGTTCCTAAATGAACATTTCACTTGTTCTCAGTCATGTGCTATTCATTTATTATCTTGCTATTTATTATCTTCTTACCTATAATTTTCTGGGTGAATTTGATTGCTTCTTCAAGTAGGTCTGAGTTCACAACATCATCCAAGATACCCAACTTGAGGGCTTCCCCCGCCGAAAGATGTTTTCCTAAAACAAAATAAATCATAGAGGAGTGTGAAAATTGAAGTGACAGTATTTTTTTTCCTCTAATGGGGAAAGTAGTCTTTCCTGGATATAAACATTTTATATTAAGTGAAGTGAATAAGGTCCACCCTGACTACTCAAGTAGAAACATTACTGCAGGCATAGCCAGAAAGCTTTAAGCTCAAGCTCCAATTCTACTTCTTATAGTTTGCTTAACCATGGAAGACTGTACCAGGGCTATAATTTTCTTCATGGATAAATGGGAATGATTGTGCTTATCTCAGCAATTCTGCCTATCAGAAAATAATATTGTCTATTTTGTAAATCCTTGTAGAAGCACTTTAATATCTTATACATTTTTATGAAATATAAGTGATAGTTGATTTCAGATACTACTACTAACAGAGACATGGGAAGCAGAGGAGCAGCAGTCCAGCTTGTCTTGTATCTGCCACACAGAAGCTGCAGTTGACTAAGAAAGAACATAGTCCCCAAAGAGGGACACTGTTGAGAAGATGGAGAAAAAAAGTACCAATTAAGTTAGTGATCCATAAGGTGTAGTGTGAATTACACATGACAAGTAAGGTGGTTTTCTACCAGTTTTTCAACTACTAGCATCTGTTTCTTTCCTGGTGAAATCTCCGTTGTGTGAGCTTTGGAGGCCTGCTCCCTCCTAGGGAAATTAAAAGGGAAGTGGAGATGGTTAGACCCTTGGTCTCCCAGTCCTGTGGTTCAACTCCCCATGCTTGGAGAACTCAATGCTCTGATGAGGATTCTTAGTGAGGAGCCACTGAAACTATGCCTCTGCAACAGATTAAACCTTACCCCATAGGTGGTAACATCAGCGGTCTGCTTGTGGCGGCCCTTAAAGCTGCCACCACAGATGTCACTTTGAGGGGCTTCCTGAAACTCGATGAGCATTTGCATCACTGCAAATTGTCTTGGAAGCCCTTTGCCACTTGTTAAGATGGAATTTGATGAGTAAATTCTGCTGTCGGGGTTGGGGTCATTAAGGGTACCTTCCCACGGGGTCAGAAGGAAGGAAACATTGGCACGTTGCTTTCTTGCCAGCACAAGCGACCATCAAGTCAGTCTTGTTGACAATAATTTCAGGGTCTTTCTGGCTCTCATACAGTCTTTTGGATGCCATCTTTGGTATAAAAGTTCTGTTCCTACTTCTCAAATCCTGCTGGCATTTAAAAGTTATGGCAAAAGAGCTACATTTTGCCTATTTGTGATACCTATTTGGAATGAGCATAAAAATGAACCTTTAGCTGGCTGGCTGTATGTATGTGCAACCTAAATCATCTGGATGTACTTTTTTTTCAGTATTGAGGATTCAATCCAGGGCCTCACACTTGCAGGGAAAGTTTTCATTGCAGAGGTCTTTTTTCCTCAGGTTAATTTCTAAGTATTTAGTTTTTCTTGGTGCTATTATGAACAGTATTTTTTCCTAATTTCTCAGTGGGTTCATTATTAGTGTACAGGATTGCTCTTGAGTTTTGTGTGTTGATTTCATCTCTTGCTACATCACTGAATTTGTTTATTAATTCTAAGGACCTTTTGGTAGATTTTGGGGGGAGTCTTCTCTCTAGAGGATCATATATCCTAAAACAATGATAATTTGACTTGTTTCATATACATATTCCTTCTATTTTTTTTTCTTGCCTAACTGCTCTACCACTTCAAGTACTATGTTGAATAAAAATGGTGATAATGGACATCTTGATCCTGATTTTAGGGGGAAAACTTTTTTGTTTTTTCTTATTTAATATGCTATTGACAGTAGGTTTGTCATAAATGGCTTTATCAGATTGAGATAAAGTCTTTCTAGAGCTGCAGAGAGAACTGAGTGGTCTAAGTGTCTGCTTAGGCAGGCTCAAAGAACTGGGTTCGATCCCTGGTGCATGCCATGCTGGCCCCACCCAAGGTGTGTGGAGCCACAGAGACCAGGCATGGTGGTGCACGCCTGTAGCACCATGAAAACAGGGGGATCGTTATGAGTCCAAGCTACAGAGTGAGACCCTGTACCAAATATATAAAAGTATAAATAAGTAAAACTGAAGTCTTTCTATATCTATTTTCTGTGGGTTTTTTTTTTTTATCATGAAAGGATGCTTCATCATGTAAGGAGCTTTTTCTGGGGCCAGGGAGATGGCTCAGTAGAATAAGTGCTTCCCTGGCAAGTGCAAGGCCCTGAGTTCAATCCTCAATTCTGAAAAAAAAAAAAAAAAAGGAGCTTTTTCCTCAATCTACTGAAATGATCGTGTGATTTTTATCCTTGTTTCTGTTATGTAATGGATTACATTTATTGATTTGCATATGTTGAGAGGGGTTAACAGAAAAATTTATTGGGAAAAAGGAATAAGAATGGGGAGTGGGGAACAGGGATAGTTCCAAAGAGACAGAAGTGGTCCAAGATGGCTTGCTCAGATTTGCATATGTTGAACCATCCTTGCATCTCTGGGACTATTGGGATGAAGAAGCCTACTTGGCCATGAGGTGTGATCTTTTTGATGATTCACTGCATTCTGTTTGCCAGCATCTTGTTTAGGATTTTTGCATCTATTTTATTAAAGAGATTGGCCTGTAGTTTTCTTTTATGGCTGTATCTTTCTTTGGTTTTGGAAGCAGAATAATGCTAGCTCCCAAAATAGAAGGTGAGCTTTCTATTTTATTTCATCAAAGAGTTAGAGGAATAATGGTGTTAGGTCTTCCTTAAAATTTTTGTAAAATTCAGTAATGAATCTACCTGAATCTTCACTTTTCTTAATTGGTAGATTTTTCTTCCACTGCTTCAACATGATCTCCTATTATTAGATTATTCAGGATTTTAAAATATTCTTGGCTCAGTTTTGGTAATTTCATATATCTGGGAATCTGTCCATTTCTTTTGAACTTACCAGTTTATTGGTATACAGGTTTGTGAAGTAGTTGTTAAAAATCTTTTTTTAATTTTGGCAGTGTGTTGTGATTTCATCTTTTTATTTCTAAAATCGCATTGATCTGTGCCTTTCTCTTTTGTTCTATTGGCTAATGGTCTATTTTGTTTATTCTTTTGAAAAATTGATGGCTATTCACTGATGCTTTGTAATTTTTGGTCTCAATTTCATTTCCTTCCATGCACTAGCTTTGGGTTGGATGTTCTTTTTTTCCCTAGGACATTGAGGTGCGTCACTGGGTTATTATTTGGGCTTCTCTGTTTTTGTAATGTAGGCATTCACAGCTAGAAACTGCCTCTTAGAACTGCTTTCATTGTGTCTTATAAGTTCTGATATGTTGTACTGACATCATTTGGTTCTAGTAACTGCCTTGTCTCTTCCTTGAATTTATGTAAGCCATTGTTAACTAGTTAACAGTCTACCTCAGCCTCACTCAGGAAGTGCGTTTGTTATTTATAGACTAACCTGTGAGTTACTCTGGCAGGTATCATTTCAACCAGTTGATTTTTATATTGGATAAACTTGATAAAATTATTTTTATATTTCCTGTTACATTATATATATATATATTTTTTTTTTGGTGGAACTGGGGTTTGAACTTAGGCCCTTGTGTTTGCCAGGGAAGTGCATATTCCACTGAGCCATCTCCCCGGCCCTCCTGTTACATTATATTATAACAATTAATGAAAAAACATGCAATTTTTGGTCATCCTGTATTTAAATAGTTGAACTGATAAATGGTTAAAAGTGTATTGTTCATGAAGTATGTATTTGCATAATTTCCGAATTCTCTTTTTTGATTTCTAGTTTCATTGAGCTATGATCTGATCTATATGCATGATATAATTTCATTTCCTTTACACTTACTTAAATTTGCTTTCTTGGGTAGTATTTGGTCAATCTTGGAGAAAGTTCCATGTGCTGCTGAGAGGAATTATATTCTGTTGTTGGGTAGAACACTGTTACTTCAGTAAACCAATATTTTAATGACACTTGCACTGCCTTTTGATTTTTTTACTAATTCTACCCAGTGAATCTTAGATTAGCTTTGTTTGCATCATGTAGAAGCTGTTTGATCTGTTTGGGTGTTCTCTTATTGCTTTTAAGGTGTCTTTCATTAATTAGCCCTCAACCGTAGCTCTGTCTTCTACTCTGAGAGTTTTCAAATTGGTCATTTCTGCTGCTCATAAAAATCTCAACAGGTTTTTAATCTTTATTTCCATTTGAATACTTTGTATAGGCACTAATTCTTTTCTATGCTGCACATTCATGTTTTGTTTATCTCTGATAGCTAATTAGTGTCTTCCATAAACTCACCAATCAATTTGTTTATTTGGCCCAATAGCTGTTTACTCTATCTTCTGTAACCTGGCCAGATGCCTTACTGAGCCCTTTTGTTCTCTCTCCTGATATCACTTCAAATAATTTGGACATGTGACTTTTTATTTCCTTCTCTTCACTGCCCCATGGATTAGCTTTGGGGAATTTGGGGGCCTGGGAAGGGATTTATTGGCTTGTTTTTTCATGTTTCTGTTTGTTTGTTTTTGTGTTGAGGTTTTGTTCCTAACATGGAGACCACTTTGGTCAATGTCTGCTTTGCAGTGGTGTCCTCTGGGTGTGACTAACTATTGGCCTTTGCCTTTGTCCCAGGATTCAGTCACGTCTGTTTACTTGGGATGGGAGGTCGCAGTATCTAGTTCTCCAGGAATTGGTCAGAGTTCTACCAAGAACCCCAAGGAAACACAGATATTAGCATCCCAAGAAACACAATGAATAGCAACAGCTGTCATCTTGCTATCATCTTGTATCACATACAAACTGAGTACTGACAAACCCCAAGGACCAATAATGTACCATACTTATGTGTAGAAAAAAGATCCATAGGTATAGTGTGAACTCGAAGAGAAACCAAAAGGGTGAGCTACTACTGATCTACAGAAAATATCCACCAATTAGAACAACTTTACCTCTACTAACAATAGAACAATATTTGACAGCAATCATGTAAAATTAACTAGATCAATAGATTCTTTTGATTTGGTTAGGTTTGGTTTTTTTGAGGCAGAGTCTCACTATGCAGTGCAGCGTCTCATTATGTAGCTCAGGCTGGCCTCAGATTCTCAGCAATCATCCTCCCTCAGCCTCCCACGTACTGGAATTATAGGTTTGCAGCACTGTGTCCAGACTAGATTCTTGAAGATTAAAAATTATCCTAGTAAAGATGGGGATGGAATGAGGAGCCAGGGGATGAAAAAAGTGATATTTGAAAAATCAGTCAATGGGATATGAGCAGGAAGAGACGAAAGTGAAGTAGGGAGTATTCTTGAGGAGTGAAGGGAAGCCACTAGACTGGAGAATAGTAGGAAGAAAGAGTGAACAAGAAGAACATAAACAGAGCAAAACATAAGAAAGATAGGAAAAAAGAGAAAAAAGTTCAAAGGAGAAGCAGAAATCTAAAAGAAAATTCCTGAAACTCTAAAAAACCTGGTGAAGGAAAGATAAAAATAATAAAAAAAAATAGGAAAATCCAATAAAAATTGCATCAATGGAAGCATTCTTTTGTTTTGAGTGAGTGGTTTCTCTTTCTGATCTGTGGTCTTGGGACCCAGTCTGTCACAGTTGGCCTTGCCTAGCACTGGTGTCCACACAGCCTGCTCTCTCACGCGTGGGGCCGGGCACAGAGTGCGTGCCTGCTTGCCTGTAGCTGGGGAGAGTTGCTGGGAGTTTTTGTCATATTCTCACTGTTTGAATTTCTTTTATCATGTGAATACTACTGGTGTTTCTTGAAGCAGTGTTTGTGAAGGGACCAATTACTGGTCACTTCATTTCTTTTTGTCAAAGAAGACAATTTTATTCCTGATTTTCCCAAAGATGTTCTTGCTTTTCAGGCCTAATACTGAACATTGAATCACCAAATTCTTATTCACCTATGTTCAATTCTGCAAACCATAGTTTTCTGACTTATTGTGCACCATTAAGAATTTCTGGGATATTGTATCTTTATTTCTCTCCTTTCTACTATATCTTTTATGAACAAACTACCTTACATACTTTAAATTTTTGTGGTACTTTAGGACTCTCTTAAGGATTGTATATTACTTAAAATAGTTTACATTCTTTACAATGTGCTTGCCATAGCATTGTAAACTAATACAATTTGAATCTTGATTTTTAATAAAAAATCAATAATTTTACTTTTTGTAACCCTTCCATTTCAATAGGATTTATAATATTCCTTCATTTAAAGAACAAAATCATTTTAATGCACACAGATTCAGATTCTTTTCTAATTTGTCTTATTTATAACAGTTTTTTAATTATATGTTCTGCTTCAAAACATAGAGATTACTATTAGCAGTGCCAAAGCATTTTAGTCTCAGGACTCTTGCATTCTCCATACTGATGTAGATGGTTCCTAGCAAGATTCACACTGACCTGAGATAATTAAGTCAAGGGCAGCTGGAACTCCAATGAGTCTTGGAGAAATCTGGGTCCCTCTTGCACCAGGAAGAATTCCTAATGTGACTTCCGGGAAACCCACTTTAGCCTATGGGAGAGATTGAGAGCAGAAGGGCCATTAGAGAGAGATAGCACCCTCCATCCCCTCCACAGCAGACCAGAATCCTCTCAGATTTCCTCTACCCTCTGAAAGCATTGCTTTACAAAATCACCAAGAGTTCCCCAGGTCTCATCACTGTACACCCTCTCCCTCAACTCATAGCATAAGCAGAGCTGTGCTAAGTGTTCATGGTGAAACACGTTTTTTTTTTCTTGTACATTTTTTTTCTGATGTTATTGTGATCTTTTTCAGATAACCAATGCCCTCAAAAGTACAGCTTTTGATATAGGGATGATACAGGAGTACCAAATAATCCAAATAATATAAGGAAATATTATAATCCCCAACTTACTACAAGTTCTCCAAATTGAAGAATGAATTTTAAGGAACAACAGAGATTAAGAGTAAGGAATATTTATTGAGGGAAAGATAGCTACTGTTTAAGAGAAACAGAAGGGGGGTAGTCCAGAAAGTGGATTACCTAAGAGCCCACTTCTCAAAGGAAGTATTATAGAGCAAAATGACAAGATGGGTACAAAATCATGAGGTAGGTGTAAGGTGGGACAAAACTATGATCAACCAATAAGATTACAGGTATAGTTGCTTAGGTAACAGTGAGCCAATAGGGAAGCAAGTCCCATAGCAAGTGCACATGGAAAGAACAAGAACTTTTGCTGGAAGGGACAGGTCGAGGGCTTGGTCCTCCACCCAGGTGATTGATACCTATTTAGAATATTGACCTGTATTTTTTACCCCAAAGGGAAGTATATAGGTGTAGCCATTTCATCTTTGTCTTTAGATCTATCCCCCAATGAACACACCTCCACCCACAGTTGCAATGTGTCTTCTACACTGACTTCTTCCAGGGTGTAGCCCTGTCTGACTGCCTATAATATTTCTACCTAACTCAGCTGTCTACAATACTTTCTCAGAGGCTATAAGAGACAAGAAGTACAAGAAAATAAAAAGTACCCCACAGAATGGGAGAGAATTCCTACCTAGTATGACTTCTAAAAGCCCAACTTGAACCTATCACAGATGGAAGGCACAAAAGCCATTGAAATGAGATAATACATTCAATTTTCAGATAAAATTCTCTCTGGATTTCTCCCACTTTTTTTTTTTTTCATTTTATTGAAGTACAAATATCAGTGAGACAGTTTTAAGACACCTTAACAGGACGGATTCGATAAATTAATACACTGCAAACTGTTATCATGTTTTGGTATCATACAAGGTGCATACATGATATTATACTTACAGACATTCTTATCAGTAAATTAAGAGAGTGTAGCTGTTTACATACCTTATTTTTTATACATGAATTATATCAAAATTAATACTTTCTCTCTTGTTATTTTCCTATTGGTTGTCCATAGTACTAGAAGCCGACATAATATCCTGACCAACCACCATTAGGGCAAATCTTGCCTCTCATAGAATTATGTAGAAGCACGGCGTTATCTATCCCAACTGTACTGTCCATACACACACATCCTGATTCTTCCTTTCTATACTCCTTCCTTTGTCTACACCTGTCAAAGATGGGCACTCCACTGTCATTCAACCAATTTAGGTGTCTGAACTTGATGACACAATCCAACACAGTCCAGCATTCCACAACAATAGTGAGTTATCTGAAGAAGTTGTCAACTGTAGCCATTTACAGCTCAACTTATCATTATGGTCCTGCGTTGTGTACCTCATTTTTATACTTTTCTGCTGGATGGTTAAGACCTAGATAGAGCAAGACCTATATACCAAAACATGTAGTTTTTGTTTCTGATGAGGTCAGTAAAGTCCTCTCAGGGTTTATCTTATACAGAATAATCCTGTATATTATTCTGTAGATCCTTTCTCTGTGTCATCCATGTGGATGAGTCATGGCCAATGCTTGACCAGTTTGCTCTCTGTGAGAGCCTGAGAGAAAATTTTCTCTCCATGTGACTCTCCCCAGGCACACTATAGAACTTCCATCTCTTTCCTCTGTGGCTCCATAATCTCCTTGTTCAGAAAATTTGGGGCTCAACTAAGTTTCATAATGTTGCAGTACAGGTTCTCCTATGTCCTGAGTCTTCACTGACCTTGAAAGGCTAGGGCCAAAATGTTGGCTGGCCTTGGGGCTCTTCTATTTCTCTAATTTTGATCTGTGAACTTAGGTTGATAACCATCCAGAAGAAAATCTGATTAGTATCCTGCAGCACATGCCATTCACTTTGCCTTATCTGACTCAGTTGTTTTTAGTTGTTGTTGTACATTTCTATTTGTATATCTTCTTTTCGCTTCTTATGCTAGGGAGACTATATGATATTTACACATGTGTGTCTGGTTTATTTCACTTATGAGTATATGTTCAAGTGGCATCCGCTTCAATATAAATGCTTCAAGCTTATCATTCTTAATAGCTGAGTAATACTCCATTATATAGAAATACCACATCTTTTTCAACCATTCCTCATGTGATGGACATTTTGGTTGTTTCCAAAATTTTTCTATCACAGATTATGCTGCTATAAACATAGGTACACATACATCACTATGATATAATGTTTTCAGTTTGTCTGAGAAAATTCCCAGTAGGGGGATAGCTGGCTTGAATGGGATTTCCAGTCCTACTCTTTTGAGGAGTTTCCACACTGACCTCCACAATGGTTGTACCAGTCTAGATTCCCTCCCACCTTTAAAAAAAACAGTATTTCACCAAATTCAGCAAGGATTGCTATAGGGAAAATTGGTCTGTGTCCTCTCCTTTTAATTAACAGTGTAAGTAGAGCTAAGGCTTCCTATTCTTCAGCCAAATTTTTTTATCTGAGGCTACTGTGGAAACAAAAGTAATGCTCTCCACTAAATGCTTCTAGGTGAGACAAGAGTCAGGAAGCCCAAATCAGTGAAAAGCCAGTCCACAGAATATGAGAGAATATTGGCAAATGACAGACGTGATATAGGACTTGTCTATGGAATATACAAAGAACTTGGACAAAAGTAAAAGGACAGTTAACTAAAATTGGTGAAGAATCAGAATATAAATGGCTCTAAAGAAGGCACCCAAATGACTGATGAGTACAGGAAAATATACCCAGTGTCACTAAGCAGCTGTGGACTGCAAGTCTACAGACAGTGACAGATAACATCATACCCACTAGAAGAATACAATTTTTAGAAGGGAAAAATTAACAAGTGATGGAGCGGATATAGAAAAGAGAATTCTCATACCATGCCAGTAAAGGTGCAATATGATACAGACTGTTTGGAAAAGAATTTGGCAACTCATCAAAGGTTAAGTACAGAACTACCATGTGTTCCAGCAAGTCACTCTGGCTATATAAACCCAGAAGCAATTAAAACAGATGCCCATGAAAATCTTGGATGCAAATATTCAGATCATTCTAGTTCGTAAAAGCTAAAACAGTAGAAACAACACCAACATCCATCAACTGATAAATGGATAAACAAAATATGCTTTATGCATACAGGAGAATTATTCAGCAATGGAAAGTAATAATGAGCTAATTTATGTTACAATATAGATGGGCCTTGAAAATGCTGTGCTAAGGGAAACAAGCTGGTCATTCATATGAAATATGCAGTAAGATAAAATATCAACTAAATCAGTCATTCGTACAAAATCTGGTCATGTGAAATATGTGCGTAGGTAAATCCATTAATACAGAAAGTAGATTAGGGGTTGCCTACCATTGGAAGAGAATGGGGTGGAGAGTTACTGATGAAAGATACGAGGTTTTGTTTGGGGGTAATGAATAATTCCAAAAGTGATTGTTATAACTGTTGTACAGTGGTTATGGCTTGTGTTTAGGTGTCCCCCCCAAAGCCTCATATAGTCAGAGGTGGCTGGGTCTAGAATGTGTGACACTGGGATTCATTCATGATGCAGCGCTAGGGTCAAGGGCACTAGGACTAAGGATGTGAGTGCTACCCACCCTAAGTAGCCTGGAAAAATACAAGGGATAGAAAGAGCTGTGGTGAGCCCTTGCTGCTTGGCTGCCTTCTGCCCTCCATGAGCTTTTTCTCCTCTGTGATGCCACCCTGCCTTGGAGCCAGCCAATTATGGACAAAAACCTCTACAAACTATGAGCTAAAGAAACCTCCCCCCTTTAACTTTGGGTATCAGGTATTTTATTTCAGCAATGAGAGAAAAGTAAGTAAACGAACTGTGAATGTACTCTTCTATTGCTATGCTACACTTTTTTAAAGGGTGAATTGCATGGTAGGTAAACTGTTTCTCAAAAAAGCTCCCAAGGGGGGAAAAATGCCAGGCTGTACCTCAGTCCAGGCAAGATGGTGAGTGGAGCTCCTAGTACATTGCCTTTCCTGCCATTTAAAAGTGGCCAGGGGCTGGGGAGATGGCTCATTGCAGTTAAGTGCTTCCCTGACAAGTGCAAGAGTCTGAGTTTGATCCCCAGTTCCACCAAAAAATAAAATAAAACTGGTCAAAGGCTCTGTTGGTTATTTACAGTCACAAGGGTGAGAAGAAAAACTACTTAAATACAGATCACCATGTCCTCAGACTGCTGTCCAGCAATTCCAGAGCTGCTTCTGTGTCTGAGCACTCTCCCAGGAGCTTAGCCTGAGTGCATCTACGAGCAGCCTTCCTCACTGCTCACGCCTGACCTGGACTTGCCACTAGTAAGTCATGTCTTCTTGTTCCCCAGGAGATCATGGTGAGAAAGACACAGAGGAGGCATGTTGTACCCATGTGCATCTTTACAAACTTTTACAAATCGTAAAACACTATAAGGAAGGAACTGAATATATTATGGTGCAAATTAAATATCTCTGACTTGGACTGCTTGTGATTGAAAGGCTTTTAAAAAAATTTTTTGGAGGGCCTGGGGAGATAGCTCAGCAGGCTAAGCATCTGCCTGGCAAGTGCAAACACCCAGGTTTGATCCCCAGTACTACATGTCGTGTGGGCCGTGAAACCAGGTGTGGCAAAAACCTGTAATCTTAGTACTGAGGAGGCTGAGACAGGAGGATTACTATTAGTCTAAGCTGTGTAGTGAGTCCCTATACCAAATAAATAAATAAATGATTAAAATTTTTTGGAAGCCGGGCGTGGTGGCGCATGTCTGTAATCCCAGCACTCGGGAGGCTGAGGCAGGAGGATTGTTGTGAGTTCGAGACCAGCCTGAGCTACAAAGTGAGCTTAAGGCCAGCCTGAACTGCATAGTGAGACCCTGTCTCAAAAAGACAAAAAAAAATTTTTGGAGTATTTGAATATACTCAAAGATATTTCTTGGGAATGACACCCAAGTCAACAGTATATTCATTTATGTTTCACATGTGCTTTATCTAGGTGGCCAGAAGGTCATTCTATACAATATTTTTAGTTTGTCTGTCTTTGGATTTCCACCTTTCAGGTGACATTAGGGGTGCAGTTTTCCCTTTGTGGTGGCATGTACAACATTTAAAAAGTTTTGGGGGCCGGAGAGATGGCTCAGTGCAATAAGTGCTTCCCTGGCAAGCGCAAAGGCCTGACTTCAGTCCCCAGTTCTGCCAAAAAAAAAAAAAAAAAAAAAAAAAAAAAAAAAAAAAAAAAAAAAAAAAAAAAGATTTTAATAAAAAAAAGTAAAAGTAGAACATTTGAGGGGCTGGGAAGATGGCTTAGTGGAATAAGCGCTTCCCTGACAATTGCAAGGGCCTGAGTTCAATTCCCAGTTCTGCCAAAAATAAAAATAAAAAAAAGTAAAAGTAAAAAGTTTTGGAGTTTGGAGCATTTTGTGTTTTGTATCTTTGCACTAGGTATCCTTAGCTTTCATTTATGAAACTTGAAAAAAATCTAATTAAAAAAATACAATGAAAGATACAATTCCATGAAGCCCTCTCGAAATTCTCCCTCTCATTCTGAACACACTTACGCCATCATTGTTGCCACTTTCTGAAGCAGTTCTGGAAATCTTCCTTCTGCCTCAGGGTCCTGAATTGATTCAGAACACTTACTTTTCATGGTTATTTTGACTTTGAAAAAAAAAAAAAAAAAACTAGAAATCACACAGTACCAGACCAGTAGTGAAGTGGGAGAGGGCACCCCGTATTTTACAAGCTGGGGTTTCTGATGGATAACACTCAGCAGCAGCCCACACCGGATCTCCTATCTCACCTATGAAGACACCCACAAGATAGGAGAAAGCTCGGAACATCATACAGTAGAATGCAGTCCAACTCTGATAGTGATCTCAGAGCTAAGGGTAAGGGAAGAAGAGAGGAGGACTTAGAGCAGGAGCTGTTTGCAAACTAGAACGGAAGTGTTTCATCTTAACCACCTGCACTATGATGACGCAGGGTGTAACATAAGTGAGGAGCTGGCGAAGACTTGTTCATCAGCAAGTTAACCATATAAAGTAACCATCGCTGACGCTTGTGACTACATTTAGAGCTTGCCTTAAAGAAGGAGCAGCCCCCAGCCGCAGCTCAGCTGTTACCTCTGCGTGCGCAACCCTGTAGTGACAGCCCAGCGCCAGCTCCAGTCCCCCTCCCAGGGCCACGCCTTCGATCGCGGCCACCACAGGCTTCCCATATCTCTGAAGTTCGTCGACCACGGATCCCAGTCCTTCTGCAGAGGACACAGGAGTGCTGAAGCTGTTGATATCTGCACCTAAAGGACACAAAGACCAGGAGGAGAGAGTGTTGAGAAGGACTTGGGCTTTCTTGCTCATGTGCAGGGATTTGGTCACTGGATGGCTCAGACCCCAGGATCCTTGGAGGCACAAGAAAAGAACTATCCTGAGACACAGAACTATCCAAGAGAACGATTTTCAAATCTTTACCAGAAATCCTGTAACCCTTGAAGATGTGTCTTGCCATGCAGGAGGTAGCAACTCTATCTAGAGACAACTTAAACGCACAAAGAAGAGGAATAGTTCTCAGCCAAAGAATATCATTTTGATGCTAATTCAGCCTCTCTCATAAAAAAAAATTATGTATTTGGTGCAGGGTCTACAGGATCTACAGGGTCTCACTACGTAGATCGGACTTGTAGTCATTCTCCTGTTTTCAGCCTCCCAAGTGCTGGGATTATAGGTGGCGCCACCACGCCCAGTCTCACTCAGCCTCTCAGTGCGCCCCAGAGGTGGGGCCGGCACATCATGCCAGAGATTAAACCCTGTCTGCTGCGCTTTGCCTAAGCAGGCCCTTTAGTCTACTGAGCTATCTGGCCAGCCTCTGCCTATTTCTTTTTGCATTCCTTTTCAATCTAGGAGCTATACTCTTTTCTCATCTGTCCATCATATTTCACTTTTTAGTCTGGTATTTTGTTTTATTTTTTAAGATTCTTTTTTGTTCTAGAGAAACCAAATCAACTGCAGTTTGAGCCTTGTGCTCATTATTCCTGTACCTTTATATAGGTTTTTATAAATAAGGGAAAATAATATTTATTGGATAACTGTATCAGTCATTTGCTATGTTGTTTAATATATTGTCTCGTTTCATGTTAATAGCACCTAGGTTGAATAGTTTAATAATCTCCACTTTACAAATAAGAAAGTTAAGGCTTTGAGATGTTAAGTCATTAGTTAAGTCACATGACTAACAACTAACAGATTAAGATTTGCACTCAGGTAATTTGGGTACAAAACTCAACTCTTAAATTCTGTATTATAGTCTTTTACTTATTATATAACTTTAGTATTAATATCCCAATTTGGAAAAAAAAGATCCAGGAGCTGACTCAGTAGAATGAACAATTGCCTGGAAAGCACAAGGGCCTGAGTTCAATCCCTAATTCTGCAAAAAAAAAAAAAAAAAAAAATTGGAGAAGAAAACAAGGCACACAACTTTCAGGGCTGTAGAACTGCACATGTTTGTTGTCTTAGGCCAACCAGCCTGTGCAATTGTTATAGTAGACCTACGAAAGTAATGCAGGAGCAGCTTTCTCTCTTTTGATTTTAACTTCTGTGTTAACTGGAAAATATTTTCTTTGACTTTACAGGAGAGATTTACCAGTCAAACTGTTTGGTCTGGAGTTTATAAGATTTTTAATTACTGATTGTATTTCTTTAATACATATAGAACTATTTGTGTTTCCTTTTTTTAAAAAAAGAAAAAGTATAATATTTTAGATATGTACTTCAGGCTGGCCTTGAACTCGCCTATGCAGCCCAGGATGGTCCTAATCTCACAGCAATCCTGCCTCAGCTTCCCAACTACTGGAATTTTAGGTATGTGCTACCACATCTAGATTTCTATTTCTTCTTGAGTCTATTTTGCTAAGTTGTAATGTTCTCCTGGCTCATAACATTTTCACTATATTTTTTTAGTGGCAGCACCACATGCGGTGACAATCTGTGGTAACTTCTCATATGCATTGTTAATTCTTTTTTTTTACTCTGATAAAAATTTATCATTATTATTTTTTTTTACTTTCTGTAAATCACCAATTTTATTAACCTCTTCAAACAATTAACTTTAACACTGTTGTTCCTCTTAATTCATATTTGTTTTTCTATGTCATTAATTTCCCTTCATTATTTCCCTCCTTCTACATTTTTGAGTGTAAAGTTTTTGTTCTTTATTTTATTTTGTGCTTTTAGCCAATTATATCACATAAATGTTTAGTTCATTTTCAGCCTTTTTTCTTTTTTAATATAGTCCTTTAAAGCTATACATTAAATAACTTTTACTTAATTTCATCCTCCTCAAGTTTCATATTTTATTTGGTTATTTATTTATTTAATTAATTTATTTATTTCGGCAGAACCAGGGGTTGAACTCAGGCCCTTGCGCTTGCCAGGGAAATGCTTATTCCAGTGAATCATCTCCCCATATTCTATGTTTCATTGCCATTGAGTTCCAAATATTTTCTAAATTCCGTTGATTTCTGTTCTGATTCAGAGGTTAAGATATAGGTTTAATTTCTAAACACATGAAGATTTCCAGTCATTGCATTGTCAGGGAATATATTCTAAATGAAGTCTATAGAGACAAATATTTTTCCCGTATGGTGTTGGGGACTGAATTAGGAGTCTTGGGTACTCAACTCTCACTGCACCACTGTGCTACACCCCCAGGCCCAACACAAGCTTTTACTTTCCAGTGTCTGGGCAGTTTTTCTAAGTGCTACAGATATATCTGAGAAGAATGTGTATTTTCCAAATTTGGTGTGTACCACTCTGGACATTCTCAATAAGTATATTTTGATAATTCTTAATTTTTTTTTTAGAAGAATACAATGGTATCTCAATTCAGGAACTTCATTCATTTCACAGCTCCTGGGAAGATGGCTGGGGCTGAGTTCACCACCAAGTGGGGAGTTCGTGAATGAAGCAAATAGCAGTGCCCCCGAACTGAAAGTATTACTATAATTTTTTTGAAGCCATGAATCTAATTATAGTCTATCATCTACCTTTCTTACAAAAAAAGGCAGGTTCACTGTAACTCTGACTCCTCTTTGCATGCTGTCACCAGTCTATGTGGCCCGCTTGAGGTTCCAAACAGTGAGGAAACCATTTTGTAGCTGGCTAATCCTTGGAGCATTATTTTAAGCTCTCAAACTCAACCTTTTGATCTGTAAATGGAGACTGTAGGATTTGCCAAAGATTAAAATAATGTGTGCCATATTTATTAGTAATAAACGAAAAACCTACACAGAACTATGTATAGCAGGCAAGATAAATGTTGATTAGAATAGTGATCAACATTTTCATAGTTATTGACATGAGTCCAACAGCTGATGTTTTTCAAGCTACCATTAACAGGCATTGAATACCTCTGGCTACTCTGGCTATAGCTGGAGCTCTGAGAGGTGCGGGAGACAGGCAGAGCAAGCATACAGCTACAGGTATCGCAGTTCTCAAACCTGGAACTAACTACCCTCCAAAGGTCAAACCAATACAGAACAGCTGAAAGCCAGAGTCCTCCCTGAACCTTTGTGAGGGACGCAGCCCTTTCTCCACAAGGGCTCTCATTTCCACTGTCTTCTGCCATATCCATTCCCCACACTAAGTTCTAGCCCACGTGTGGATCTCAGTCATGGCTGGATTCTAGAGCTAGTGAGGAGAGGGTCAGACCCCAGTTACCTGCACAGAAGTTGCCGTTCGCTCCACAAATCACAATGCCTCTTATTGTGTAGTCCGATGCAGCTTTCTTCAGTCCCTCTCTTATTCCATAGAGTACAGCTGAACTAAAACAAAAGTTTACATGAAGCAAGTGAGAATTAAACTTCTATCTCAGAGATTTTTTTGCCTCTCATATCCCACGCATTACAGTCAAACTAAAAGAAGTTCATGAAACAAGTTAGTCAGAATTAAGTTTCTGGGGAGATAGTTCAGTGGCAAAAATGCCTGCCTGGCAAACACAAGGTTCTAAGCTTAATCCCTGATTCTGAAAAAAAGAAAAAAAAAAAGAGCTCAGCAAACTACAGCCTGTCCCCAGGGTGGGCTGAGTCACACAGTCCAGGTGTATCGGGGCACACCTATAATCCCAGTGCTAGGGAGGCTAAAAGCAGGAGGATCACTATGAGTCTGAGCTGCACAGTGAGACCCTGCAGCAACCAAATACATTTAAAAAAATTAAGTTTCTACCATCTCAGAATTTTCTTTTCTTAAAAATGAAAAATATATGTAGTGGATAAAGATTGTAGAGACTTAACCACTAAAGCTTTTATTCATTTGCTCAACAAATGTATCCACTGTGAATGAAACTTTGAGTTGATTAAATAAATCCCCTAAAGGAATGTTATTCTCCCACACTGCTTTCATTTTGAATGCTCAGAATCTATACCAACCAATTTTAAAATATTATCATACACTTCCTATGCATGGTGCAAGGAGTTACCTGATAACCGAACTCAACTATCAAGTAAGATGATTAAGATGAGGTCCACAGTAAAGACACAACAGTGATGTAGATGATCCAATGACAACGAAAGTACTTTTAATAGAAGAAAAGTGAAGGAGAAAGAATCTATTAGCTGTGACAGGCTACTGGTTAACTCAAATATCCATTCCTCTCACTTTCTTCAAAGTATCAAGTTGGATTTTAGCTGGAAACATGCTGCCCCAAAGTAAGGACTGTGTCTCTCAGCCTACTTTAAAGTGAGGTTGAGCCCGGGCTGCGGGTGCTGACCAGAGGCATGGAAGCGTATCGGCACGTGCGATTTGGAGAGGAGTCCTCAAAGGCCTGGGTGCGCTTTTGTCCTTTGCCTTCTTCCCTACTTGTGGCAGAAATGTAGACACGCTGGCTAGACTGGGAGGAGCCCCCTTGGGCCCCGAGGTAGAAAAGAATTTAAGAAAATCCATGAAAAAGTTGAGTCTGGTGGCACATGCATGCAATTCCAGCACTTGAAAGGCTGAGGCAGAAAGATTGCTACGAGCTTGAGGCCAGCCTGAGATAGTTCAAGGCGAGCCTGGAC
>PVKA01035008.1:0-22996 GCA_004027165.1 Ctenomys sociabilis | reverse complement strand
ATGGGTTTGGCATGGTCAAAATAGACGTGAAAACCAAGTCTTGTAGTGGAGTGGAGTTTTCTACTTCAGGTCATGCTTACACGGATACAGGGAAAGCATCAGGCAATCTAGAGACCAAATATAAGGTCTGTAATTATGGACTTACCTTTACCCAGAAGTGGAACACAGACAATACTCTTGGGACAGAAATCTCTTTGGAGAATAAGTTGGTGGAAGGTTTGAAACTGAGTCTTGATACTATATTTGTACTGAATACAGGAAAGAAGAGTGGGAAATTGAAGGCTTCCTATAAACGGGATTGTTTCAGTCTT
This sequence comes from Ctenomys sociabilis, assembly GCA_004027165.1. Taxonomy (NCBI): domain Eukaryota; kingdom Metazoa; phylum Chordata; class Mammalia; order Rodentia; family Ctenomyidae; genus Ctenomys; species Ctenomys sociabilis. The sequence continues at coordinate 22,685 of PVKA01035008.1, read as the reverse complement.
GGCAGTAATGTTGATATAGATTTTTCTGGACCAACCATCTGTGGCTGGGCTGTGTTGGCCTTTGAAGGTTGGCTTGCTGGCTATCAGATGAGTTTTGACACAGCAAAATCCAAGCTGTCTCAGAATAATTTTGCTCTGGGTTACAAGGCTGCAGACTTTCAGTTGCATACTCATGTGAATGACGGTACTGAATTTGGAGGTTCTACCTATCAGAAAGTTAATGAAAAGGTTGAAACATCAATAAACCTTGCATGGACAGCTGGCAGCAACAACACCCATTTTGGCATTGCTGCTAAATACAAGCTGGGTTGTAGAACTTCTCTATCTGCTAAAGTAAATAATGCCAGCCTGATTGGACTGGGTTATACACAGACCCTTCGACCAGGAGTCAAATTGAACCTGTCTGCTTTAATCGATGGGAAGAACTTCAACGCTGGAGGTCACAAGGTTGGGTTGGGATTTGAACTGGAAGCTTAATGTAGTTTTGATTAAAGCCTTAGATTTATCCCCGCAAGTGAAGAGAAATGAACCCACTATGTTTTGGCCTTAAAATTCTGTGAAATTTTGAAAGTGTGAACTTTTTATTCTTCCAAAGAATTGTAATCCTCCTCATACTGAATTGAAGAGATTGCAAGTCCATCCTCCAGGTGTTTCTTGAAGGCAGACCTGGAAATTGTCATGTTTGTGCCACATCCATTTGAATTCTTCAGTGTTAATTTAAGTATGTTCCTCAGCGACCATGTAGTGTCACGTTAAAGGAAATGACCTGACCCCCTGGTTTGTACATTGTGTCCTGCATGTCCCACATCATTTTTTCATGATGTTTTAATATATTGGACTCTGTGCTATGTAGTGGAATCTTTAGTTTTGCATCAGAATAAAATAAAATAAACCCATCACACTTGGAACATATATATATATATATATATATATATATATATATATATATATATATATATATATATATATAAAGATTATAGGACATTGAATACATTTTCCTTCCATATTTGTAGGAAATTCAGGGACAGCCTAGTTACATAAACCTCTGTAAGAGTTATATCTCTGTCAATAGGAATCGAGCTTGTCACTGCTTTGAGTGTTTCCTTGTTTTTCTAATCTTTAAACTAAAGCATAACTAACCTAAGAAAGTTTCTTAAACATTGCTGATAATTTTTAATATTAGAGAACAGATAAAAAGTAAATGGTATTTGTTTCTGTAATTTGTTAAGGTACTTTGAAAATAAAAAAAAGTATTTTGTATTTGTAGATGTATGTGTATAATTCTTTTAATTGATCCTCATATACAACACACACATGGATACACAAATGTCACATAATTTTCAGTATCTTGCTCATCAAAAGATGCCCTCTCCACTAGAGTTGTCCCTGAAGTCACAGTGATGGGCTTCTGTCATCAAGCTTATGCATAAGAATCTATCTTCCACCCTCTGCTGTTTAGACAAAAAACAGAGGCCGAGGTATAGCTCAGTGGAATGAGCACCTTCCTGGCAAGGGCAAGGTCCTGAGTTCGATCCCTTGTACCACCAAAAAAAAAAAAAAAAAAAAAAAAGACAAAAAAGAGAAATCTGATTTTCCAGTGTGCATAAGAACGTTCTCATTTTGTCTAGTGTAGTAAAGGCAAGTGTTATAAAGAACTTGTGACTCAAGTAATGGTCATGTCTATCAGGTAGACTAAGTGTCATAACCTCCTATGATCTCACAAATAGCTTTCATGAAATGCTTCTGAATTTAGTCAGCAGGATTATTTCTTCCTCATTTTTTATTTGTATTATTGTCAGTCTTATAGATAACCCACTACTATTATGGACTACTGGACTACATTGGAATATTTTGCTGAATTCACACACCTACAATATTTAAATGACAATGGAATACCCATCTCTGACAAAACTTAACAAAAAAGGGGATAAAAATGAAGAACCATTTTGTGTCTGTATATTCAGAATAGTTAGGCTAGATATATAGCTACTTTCTATTAGTTGAATGAATAGAAATATTTGTTCTAATAGTGTTTGTGGACAGGATATCATGTCCGTATCTTGTACTATGAATAACCACTACAAAGAACAACAAACCATGTATCAATCATTGAAGCTGTCTTACTATTCGGTTTTGAAACTCTCATTGCTATTTGTTTCTCAATAAAATTATTTTAAAAAGAGACCAGGTCTTCTTTCTTCCTCTCTCTCTCTCTCTCTCTCTCTCTCTCTCTCTCTCTCTCTCTCTCTCTCTCTCTCTCTCTCTCTCTCTCTCTTTTGGCAGAACCAGAGATTGCCAGATAAGCGCTTATTCTACTGAGCCATCTCCATCTATCTGGCCCCAAGATATGCGATTTTCAACTGTGCTCACACTAGTAGAAAGGAATATCACATTTAAATTGTAAATAACACAGGATCCTAATGTGGGAAAGTATGAAGTGCCTATTATATTAAGATAGCTGACCTTCTTCATTTTCTTCTCTTTTGGCTTGTGTAATACTGGAATCACACTCAGGGATACTCTACTACTGAGCAACTTCCTCAGTCCCTTTCATATTTTGAGATAGGGTCTTATTAAGTTGTCCAAGCTGAACTTGAACACAAGATTCTCTTGCTAAAGCCCCTACATTTTTTTGGTTTTTATTTAACAGCACAAAAATCTGTTATTTATCCCCTAAATTTCTTAATATGCAGTGTCTTTTGTTAAATTTAAGTCAATAAAATTAATGCAACTGCTGTGATCAACTTCATAATTTGGTAAAATAAAATATATGAAACACATTATCACATTACACATTTCTGACAGTTTGCCATTCTTCCTTAATTTGAATACAGCTGAGACAAGAGAGGTCTTTATTATACACAGCACCCTATACTATTAAAGATAGGTTTAATTGGTACACAGTTGATTACACTTTCCTTTTATTAAACATGTTCCCTTATATGTGATCTTTTGCTTTTCCACATATATGCAAAAGAAGCATACTGAAGTATTGACTCAAACATCACTTTAGATTTCAGAAACCAATTTTTAGTACCTCCCTAAAGTTTCTGTCCTCTGGTCTGCTCATCCTATGTTACCCTCTGCTCTTCATATCACAGTACTTATGAGCATAGATGTCAATGATCTTTTATGTCAATGTTTTTAATATTCTTCATCAATATATAAAGAATTCTGAAACAATGTTAGTGACCTAAACATGTTTGCTAGGAAATCTATAAAGTCTGAGCTCTTGATAATTTCTTTTCTTTCTCAAGGACAATTTGCACATTTTTCAAAGGACTAATGGAAAGACACATAATATTCTTCAGTTTGTTAGCATTCTTCTTAGATTTATACTATGAATATATATCTATATTTTATGCATATTTTGTCATGCACTCAGACAATTAATACACTAATTGCTCACATGAAAATTTATATTTCTTAACATTAGCTAAGCTTCATGAAAATGTAATCTTTATGTTTACCCTTCTGGCAGTGAGAAATAATATGTTGGATAATATTTTGATGAAAGGAGATCTATATGATATTTCTGTCTTCCTTAAATCATTTTTCTAACTATAGCTACTCATCCTAAAAAAAAAGTGGATCGATTTGTTTAATTTGTGTACTATGTTTTTCCCCCAAAGGTAAATGAAGAAATCAATGTATCTGTGTAGCAGACACAATTGTAGGAGCAATTCCTTTAAAAAAAAGAATAATACTGATGTCAGTTTTCATATGGATTCATCTAGAACTTTTATTTATGGATATCAAAGTGGTTTTAATGAGGAAATTGTGTAAAATGTTTCTCTTCAGTTCATGAGCAACTTTATTGTCAAATGACATTTTTGAATTCAGAGAACTAAAGTAGCATTGCTCATTTTGTTTCTAAGCAAGAGATGAAAACGTTTCAGAGATGAAGCAGTGATTCCACTTATTTGTTGTGGGTATTATTGTAAAACAAATTATTTCTTTAGTGAAGACTTAGACAGTGAAGACCTAGAGAACAGGAATTGGGCCTTTGTTGTTCTCCCTTTGGCAAGTGGCAGGGTTCATGATAGCAAGCATCTCACAGGCAAGGATTGCTCTTCAGGAGGATAGAAAAATGAGTAAGGCCCAAAGTGCTGCCATTGATGGAAAGATCTCTGCTGCCCTACATTCCTGCAAGCATTGCTGTAAGATCTGACATTTATCATGCCAGTGAGAAATCTTCTGTGTACGAGAAAATTGCCTGGAAACTGAAACCTGTAGAACTTTATTGGGGGTATTTTCAAAAGGGCAGAAGGCAAGTCTTTACTCTCTCTAAAGAATACAGATCAGAAAGAAGAGACTGGCTCAAAGTAAAAGGGTCGTGAGGCCCGGAGAGGTTGCTATGGACAAATCTCAGTCTCTAAATGTTTTCTAGACAATGACACTTTTTCTCCACAAGAAGTCAACAGCATTATTTGAATAACTTAATTTGGCAAATATTTTGTAATTCAGTTCAAATCAACATATAAATGAAACGGCAAATCCAAAAGGTAGTCAAGCACAGAAGAAAAAAATAAAATCTGGGCTGCAGAAGTCCTAATTCTGAGCCTACATCTTATCACATGTAACTGCTGAATGATTCTCATATTCAGTTTCTGTTTCTTTATCACTAATGCTATGAGTAGATTAGTTGATTTCCAAAGGTGCATCTAACTATAAAGGACTTTCATTCTGTATTTACCATTTTCTGGATGTGGTGCACTAATTAACTGAATATAATTGAAGGTACATACATTATAAGAGAAAGAAAATAGGGCAATCAATAATTCAGTGAGAGCAAACAAATTTATGTTCTCGTGTACCACGTCAAAAAACTATGATAGACCTAGCACATCTCATTATGATTAGAATAAGATAGAATTTTCACTTTTGCAATTTCCTTCATATGAGCATTATTTATTGTCATTTCCAGAAAGCAATAAAATTGATTTTTAATTAATATATTATACAATTAAGAATGACAATTATGACTTGTAATTTTCAATACCAGAAGTTAATAAAGGTATCAAATTAATAACTATAACAACAAATATACAAATTTATGTAGTTTTATTCTTTTGAGAAACTATTACTTTCATTACCTAGTAGTATGATTTTAACAGGTTGGTAGATATGGCCTCTAAGAAAGCTATAAATTAGAATAAAAAAACAACAGATACCACATCCTCCATCATGAAAGAAATATCTCAATTACAGTAGTTTTGACTAGTATCATGTGAACAATTTCTTTCCTGTGTATTACAATGATCTTAGTTTGTCAAAACTGACAGTATTGCCAATGGATTGCTATTTGCAATAAACCTTTCATAGAATAAATTTTGTTTAAAGCACTTGAGATTTTATGAACTATCTCTGGTAAGGCTCTAGTTTAGTGTTCTGCGATATCTACTAATACCTTTTACCATAAATCAAATGGTTGAATTGTACAATAAACATTTTGTTATGGATTCTATAGATGTAATTATTGAGAAAATTATAAAGTTATTTCAGCGAAAGCAGGATAGAGGGCTTCCAGGTGAAAATGCCAAAATAATCATGCTATGAAACTTTCCATTCTCACTACAAAAAGGATAACAAAAATATGTATTATACATACTTACAGAAAAACTATCAAAGGAAAATGGACATCATTTTATACATTTAAAAATTGGTTTCTGGATCAGGGGAGATGGTTTAGTAGGATAAGTGCTTCCCTGGCAAGTGCAGGGGCCTGAGTTCAATCCCTGGTTCTGAAAAACAAAAACAAAAACAAAAAAAATGTTCGTTTCTGAGCAAACAAATTATGAATCTTTAGTTTCTTAATTCAGTGACAAGGGCATGGCATGTAAGCCTTCTCAAATAGTCACCAAAAATTCTAAGACTTCTGATTAGTCCAGAATTTGGTAATTTTGTCTTTTTATTTTTTTTTTTTTTCTAGGATAAGATAGAAGTGACTGCTGGGAAGCACATGGCCTCTTTACTCTGTCTTTACCCACATAGCCAGTAGAACCTGTGAATGTTTAATGGAAGAGGAAGAAAAAGCTAGACACATACTAAAAAGAAAGCTGGGTCAGGGTGGGACCTGAAGGCCAAAAGTGCAAGACCAGAGTGTTTTGCTGAGAACACTGAAAATGAAACATTTTTTGAACTCTCTGTTCTGCAGTTAACAGGAATGCCATGAACTTATCCTTGCTGAACTGGTCTTGCTCTAGCCCGAACAACTTGTTCACAAGGCTCACCAAATGGAGTTCTGTGTTGTTGGGGTTGGCCTTGTTTGAGCTTCCAAAGGGTGCTGGATCTCCAGCTCAGCCAGTCCTTACAGTGCCTACAAATCTTATCTTCTCCTAAGGGAAACAGACAATAAAAGTAAACACCGAAACAATAAAATTTCATATCTCTGTACTTTGTATTGAAGAAAATTTTCATACAGATTTCTTGAAGATTTAATCTGTTTCAATTGCTGAATTCCTAATATTAAGAAAAATTTTGGTTATTATTTAAGGAAATAGGACTAGAGGTTTCATTTAACCAAGTTATTCCTCTTCTTCATATCTTGATATCTTTCTAGAAAAATTAAAAGAATTATACCACAGTTGTATATGAATATTCATTTTTAGAGTGGCACAGTTTGTAAGAGCTAAACATTGAAAGTAGCCCAAAGGCCTATCAATCAACAAATGAATAAAGAAAGTGTTTTTTAAAATAATTGAATACTATGCTTTAATACAGAAAGATAAACTTGGGACATTTCTAGGTAAATAGATGTAAGTTGAGACCATGCCTTTAAGTTAAATAAATCAGACTCACATGTGTAAACATCATATTGTCTCCCTAGTATGAGAAACTGAATGAGTAATTAAGGGCCAAAATGTATAACAGTTAGTAGAAAGTGGCAAAAGTTGTTCAAAAAGACAGAGGATCTAGGGCAGTAGAGAAGGAAGGCAAAATGAAAATATAATGATTCAGAAAAAGATAAAATGGAAAAGATTTGTAAATAAGGAAGTGAAGAGTTCAAGACGGGAAGAGATTAGGGAAAAATAGCAATTGAAATATGTCATGTACAGATACAAATTTTCTATTATGAATGAAGTCATCATATATATCTAAAATATTCTTTTAAAAATAATTTTTAGGGGCTGAAGAGTTGGCTCAGTGGAATAAGTGCTTCCCTGGCAAGCATATGGCCTGAGTTCAATCCCCGGTTTAGGAAGGACATATTGGAAAGTTACTTCCCTTATAGTTCACATTGACCAGTCAATCAGTACTCTAAACAAAAGATAAATTTAGTTAAAAATGATGATGATGCCGACTTCCTCATATGGAATCTATTTTATTGCCCTTAGTGTAAAATTCTAAGAAAGAATGCCTCTTAAGGTAAAGAAGCCTATATCTAAAGTGAAACTTTGCCTAAAGATTTTCCTTTTTCTTATATTTATTGGTTGCATTTTATTATTGTTGAGAATAACACCTCATTATTAACTATAGTCATCTTGCTGTGCTTTAAAGAATTGATTCCTGCTATTTAACTATAACTGTGCACTAGCTGACTGTAGCCCGAGCCTATCTGCTGGGTTATTATTTTTGTTTTACCTTTGTCAAATGGCTGAGATTTAATTACAGGAAGCAAACTTAATAGAAAGCTTACAATAGAGCAGCAACATGGCAGTGCCTTTTGGAAACTGAACTGGGACAGAGGGGGCCTTCGGGATGCCCCTCAGCCTGATCCCTTCTGAACAAAGACATCTACAGTGTTCCTGGCACACTGGCTGAGGCAAAGGGAGACTTCTGGTCTGGTGCTAAAGTCACTGTGCTCACCATTCCCTTCTAGCCAGCAGCAGGTGTCCCACCTTCCTGGTTCTGATCATCACCCTTCTTCTTGGGGCTGAGATGATGTCATCAATCCCAGCAGTAAAACTTCTGTCTCCACTGCTATCATGTATGTTTGTAGCTTTGCAGCCAATGGCTTCCATATGTCCAGTTCCTTGGTCTCTAGAAAAGCCTTTGTCTCTCCATTTACACCCCAGCTCTCACAGCCTTATTATGTGTGTTTGGCTAGAAGAGATGTCACCAGGCAGATGCTTTATTATTTCATTTAAGGAACTTCAGCATTCTTGAATATCAGTATCCATGGAGTTTTTTGGAATTAATTCATGGGATTTAGAGGGATGACTGTATATATCTTCCTCTGTTACTGAATTGATTTTTTTCTATCTAAATGTAGATTTGTCAAAAGGTGTTTGAAACAGTGTTTCTCTTTGTTAATATTCTTTGTGTAGTGAGACTTAGAAAAATATTTCTCTCTTGATGGATATTACAAAAATCTGTTTCTCTTTCCAAATTAAATTATTACATCACCTTTATATGAATATTAAGTATTTCTTTAAAATAATGTACAATAAGCATGTGAATGAACTGCATGTAAGGAGATCCAAGTTCAAGCCTCTGATAGGCCTCCCCTGAGCACTGTCACCTTGAGCAATGCAACTGAAATTTACAGAAATTAGACTTGATTGATGGCTGATCTGATCTACAAATCTAGCTTGGCATCCTGTATTTCTAGCCGTGAAATCTAGTAGCTCTTTCCAAGAGATGTGAACTAATTTTACTTCCACTTGAACATATGTGAGTGTATATAACTCATACCATATCATCTGAGACACATTGTTGAGCAAGAATTTATTTACCTATACAAACTGAATACTTCAGCATGATAGGAAGTTTTCATTGGAAAATGTAGCATGGGGAACAAGGACATGGCCATGGGAATCAGACAAAATAAACAGTAAGGATTTATTTGTAGTAATCTATATCCTATGAAGGAATATATGAAGTTTCAGATTATTGCTATCATGGCTTGGCTTAAAATTTACTTGTGTTACAGGGATGAGATTGTAAAAAATTAGAGGCTTTCTATAAACAGTTATAAACCAAGTTTTCTAACAAAAATAAAATCAGAAAGCTTTCACCCAGTAAACTTTTTGCAGTCTTTGTGCCTGTGCTGTTGACTTCATTTCATTCCCCACACTGATCTATTCTGATAAGTTATGCCATTTTCCTGTGACCAGGAAGTAACATTACATATTTTCTTTGGAACTATATGTTTGTGTGAAGTGGCTTCACCATGTGCTAGGATAGAGATTTCTCAATAAATGATGACAAGTCTTTCCTGTAACTACTTCTGTTTCTCTTTAACTATTTACATTCCAGTGAGCAATGTGTGCTAACTTCATATTACTTTATTCTGTCTTGAGAAAGACAAGTTATTTTTCTCTTCCTAAATGTACACAATCACTATACAGTCAGGTTTCACTATGACCTTCAAATTATCCCCGAATTCACTATGCTGTTCTGGAAATTCATTAGTTTCTCAAACTAGGTGACATAGATTCTTATATCAGAACATCTCTACTGTCTGGTCCAAGTGGTCATTCTGCCAGAAATGCTGTCATTTCTTCAATTTCTTTTTCCTTAACAAGTTATGGGTGTATATTTTCAGGAACTTCCCGTACCTATCCTTTAGCACTTTCTCTCTTCAACAGAGCTGTGGCTATTTACTCTATTTTTACCTCAGACTTTTCCTTGTCGCCTCACTTGCCATCCCTTATGCTAAATTTGACATATAAGAAGGACTAGATTGCAAGAATATGACTTTCTTTTTAATGAGGAAATTATTCTCAGTAGTTGAACTGAGTTAGCTATTAATTTACTGTGTGTATTTAAAATCCAAATCCAATTTTATACATAACTTAAAGAATATTCACTGTAGGATCTAAAATAATTCCAATTATTACAGAGCATCTTTCCTGAGCCCACAGATTTTGCTGCACACATATTGCTAGTAAAGTATCTTATAGACACTGCTATAAATTTCTTCATTGGTTGCTATTTAATCATCAATGAATTATGCTCCCCAAAGCAATTTGTTTTAGTGAGAAAGCACTGGCTTTTGGTGTAATACTTGTGCACTTTTATCTTAAAAAATCTGTTTGATATAATTTTTGAACTAATATTTCCGTTATTTATAACAGCTTATTACCATCTCCTATCAGTTTCACTTCAATGATGATGTTAGCATGGTTTTTGTAACTAAATGGATGCAAAATTACAACAGAAAGCTAACATGTATCCATACTCCCCATTGCTTAGCATCCTGCAATTTATTATTGACCAGTAATGCATGTGTATTGTAGAAATGAATGGAACACATTATAACTCACTGCAGTAAAATGAATGAATTCTTTAATAGCTTACTAGATAATCGGATTCTAAATTCATAATAGTAGTACAGTTCTGTGACCAAGGAACACAGCTGTCTGAAATGTGGCCATTACCTGCTTCTGCAAAATATTAACATAAACTTTGAAGAGCATGTGTTACCTATATTGTTTACCTGTATCTCTTGGTTGATGACTAGAATCTTTAATATAGTAGAGACAAAACTGACACAATCTCTAGCTGACTCTTATGCATCCACTCTTGATATGCATTTTTACCTTTTTCTTTCAGTTCACATCTTATTTTCTTTTCTACTTATAACTTTCTACTTTGTAGAAACACAAGTGTTAGTGTTTCAAAATGGTCAAAATTATAAGTATGTTTTTTGGATATCACCCATTAACTTTTTGAAATTTAGCACCACAGCATAAACATACATTCATAACCATAAATGTTACCCCAAACAAGAATGCAATCTATTGTCTACTATATCATCATATTTATATCCTTTAACTTTTTTCTATTTTCTTCAGACTTAACTTGATAAAGTATTTTTTCCAAGTGAAAAACATGCTGCCTTTAGAATTTTCAATATAATATACAAATTGCCTGTCATAAACATTTTACTGGGGCCAGGGAGATGGAATAAGCACTTCCCTGGCAATCAGAAGGGCTTGAGTTCAATCACCGGGTCAGCATAAAGAAAAAAAAAATTACTAATTCACATCAGGGTCCACTATGCTCAGAAGACATTAAATAATCTTTAATCTCTCAAAAATAGACAGTGTTTAATAAAACCAGTGTGTTCAGAATAGGCACAACTCCGTAGAATGGGCAAGGTATTGAACACTTTCATTTACTACAAAATACTCTAAATAGATATCAGTGAAATCACTTTAAGCCAAGTGTTGTAATTGAATCTGCATAGCCATGTTTAGCATGACTAAAATCGCAGAACATAATACCTTGTAGTGTTAATAGGTAGATGAGAAATTCTCTAGGTTCATTCCCTTGTTCTAACAGGTTAACCCTAGGTAATCCTTGGGGAGCCCTACAGAGCTGTGCTAGTAATGGAGATACCCTAAAAATGTGCACAGTATTTACTCTTGAATCATCACTTACTGACTATTCTGTGAGATAATATGTGAATGTTAGAATGTGTCACAGTCCTTATCCACAGATCCCCTGTAAGACCTGCCTGACCTGTGGCGAGAGTAGCAATAATGACAGGCTTGGGCATTCTAGTAATGAGCTTACCTATACTTAAGTGTTTGAGTGTTCTAGAGATAAGGCTGAGCAGACATATGCTTAATATTCAGTGTTCATCATGCATTTGTCCCTAAATTCCTTTTATATGGAAAGTTTTAAAGAATACTATAACAAGCACTTTATTTGTATTTTTAGTGTTGTCTTGTTATTTTTACCTTTCAAGTTATTATTTCTAAGTAAGCCAACTTGTAATGAATCTATCATTTTCTAAAGTCATTCTCAGCATAGGCAAAAGGGATCCATCTTAGTCTTTGCCAAAGTACCCACTTACTTTTAAGACTTGCCATAAACACTGATCATCCTCTGCAGTGATGAGTAATTTATTCTAAAAATTAGTGTTTACTTTAAATGTAGTCAAAAAACTTCACTGAGCCTAAATCAGTGTGTTTGAGAAATACCATATCCATACAACAAAATCAGTCAATCATATCATCCAAAGAGAAACTCGTGTACTTATGTCCAAAAACATTAGAAAAAAGTTTTTCTTACTTAAGCTGTCAGTTTTAAGAGATCAAAATATATGTCAGAAAATAAACTTGTAACTTTGTGGTCCTCTTGATTATGTACTTATAAATATGTATTAAGGCTCTAGAATGTACCAGGTTGTGTATTGGTCACTAGAGCATCATTATTGAGCAATATGGACAATAAAATCTATCTTGAAATTTAAATTTTAGGTAAGAGGTATCCATGGTCTGAAAACTGTGAGACAAAACTTGTTTGGGTAATATAGGGAAGTAGAACTTTGACCGAAAACTGTAGCAGCATGGCAAGCAAGCCAACTCATTAGAAAAATGAACAACCTCTGAAGCCAGATAATTGCAAGACAGACTTGTAGGAACCTGACTGTTTTATCTCCTTACAGTCTTGGATGTTAAATGATAACTCAGTTTTGAAAGTGTCTCATTATTATTTGTTTCTCAACAAAATTATTATAAAATAAAGTAATAGAGTGGCGATGGGGTAGCAGCAGAGGTGGTCATGTAATGATTTACTGAGGTGAGGTTCAAGGTAATATGAATGACAGTGAAGGCACTTGGTAAAGATCTAGTTTAGAGACTTTCTGGTAGATGGAACAATCCATCCAGTGGCAACAGTAGCAAGTTGGGATGTTTGATTAACAAACGTGGATCAGTATTACTATAGCATAGTGAATGAGAAGAGGAATTCATAGAGCAAGATGAGGATATAAGAACCAAAAAACTCATAGGATCTTGGTTGTAGAGGGCCTTATTGGTCTATTACTAATTTAGTGTTTGATCAAAACCTGTTTGGGAAGCCACTTCATTTGACACAGACACAGTGAAAATTCAGAACATTAACAATATTTACCTAGGAAACTTTATACTCACAGAAGACACAGAAGAAATGGACAGCTACCTCGAGAGGTACAAATTACCAAAACTGAGCCAAGAATATATAAAGACTCTAAATAAGCCAATAACAGCCAACAAAATATGAAATGTAATAAAAAGCCTGCTGACAAAGAAAAGTCGAGGTCTTGATGGATTCACAGCTGAACTATGCAAGAAATTTATAGAAGATATAATCCCTACACTCCTCAAACTCCTCAATGAAATAGAAAAGGAAGCAGTCCTCCCAAAATTGTTTCTGGAGGCAAGTATTATACTGATTCCCAAACAAGGGAAAGACACAACCAAAAACCTGAAAACTACAGGTCAATCTCCCTTATGAACATAGATGCAAAAATACTCAATGAAATCCTAGCAAATAGAATACAGCAAATCATCAATAAGGTCATTCACCATGACCAGGTAGGATTAATCCCAGGGATGCAAGGATGGTTCAATATTTGAAAATCTATAAATGTAATACACTATATTAATAGACTGAAATCTAAAAACCACATGATCATCTAAATTGGTGAGGGAAAAGCTTTTGACAAAGTCCAACACTCATTCATGTTCAAAACCCTACAGAAAATTGGAATACATGGCCTCTACTTCAATTTTATGCAAGCCATCTATAACAACCCAACGGCTAATGTAATTCCAAACAGGGAAAAACTGAAATCTTTTACTCTTAGATCAGATACAACCCAAGTATAGCCGCTATCACCCCTCCTATCCTATATACTAAATATAGTATATCAACAGCCATTAGACAAGAGAGAGAAATAAACGGAATAAGAATAGATAAAGAAGTTAAATTATCACTATTTGCAGATGACATGATACTGTACATGGAAGATCCAAAAATTTCACCAAGAAGCTACTAGATCTTATATAGAAATTCAATAGCACAGCAGGATACAAAGTCAATACCCAAAAATCAATAGCATTCCTCTACACAGATAACAAACACACTGAGAAGGAAACTATAGAAGCAATACAATTTACAATAGCACCATGGAAAATGAACTACACTGGAATTCACATAACCAAGGAAGTCAAATACCTTTTTACAGAAAATTACAACACCCTAAGAAAAGAGATCATAGAGAATTTCAGAAAATGGAAAGATATTCCATACTCCTGGATAGGAAGAACCAACATAGTGAAGATGGCCATACTCCCAAAGCTTCTGTACAGATTTAATACAATCCCTATCAAACTGCCACTAAGTATACCTCCAGACCTAGAGAAATTGTTCCTAAAACTTATTTCAAACCAGAAAAGATCTAGAATAGCAAGTGCAATCCTGGCCGACAAAGACAACGCAGGATACATCACAATTCCTGACTTGAAATTATATTACAAAGCCACTGTGATAAAATCAACATGGTATTGGCAACGAAATAGACCTAAGGACCAATGGAATAAATTAGAAGATGCAGAGCTCTCTGCTAACACACTCAGCTACCTGATCTTCGACATAGGGGCCAACCATGCTTACTGGAATTAAGATAGCCTCTTTAAATGATGCTAGAAAAACTTGATTTGTACATGCCCAAAACTAAACTTTGACTCAGGTCTATTGCCATTCACCAAGCTAAAGTCCAAATGGATTAAAGATCTAAATGTTAAAACAGAAACACTCAATCTCCTGGAAGAGAAAGTAGGAGGAACTTCTGAAGACATAGTGGTAGGCAAAGAGTTCATGAACAAAAATGTATTCACATGGGAAACACTTGAACGAATTGACAGCTGGGATCAACTCTTCTTGAGGAGTTTCTGCATGTCAAAAAGAATTGTTGACAAAGATAAAAGACAACCCAGGAATTTTGAAAAAATTCCTAACTAGTAAGCACTCAGATAAAGGTCTGCTCTCTAGAATATATAAAGAAATAAGATATATTAAGGCCGTCAAATTTAAAGACTCAATTCAGAAATGGGCATCTGAGATGAATACACACTTCTCAGAGGACAAAATTGAAGAAGTAAATAAATATATTAAACAATGCTCCACATCGCTAGCAATCTGTGAAATGAAAATTCAAACAACACTGAGATACCATCTCACTCCAGAAAGAATGACTATCATAAAGAAATCAACCAACAACTAATGTTGGAGAGGATGTGGGGAAGAAGGAACACTTCTGCACTGTTAGTGGGAATATAGACTGGTGCAGCCATTGTGGACATCAGTGAGGAGACTCCTCAAAAGAGTAGGACTGAAAATCCCATTTTAGCCAGTTATCCCCCTACTGGGAATTTTCTCAGAGGAATTGAAAACATCATATCATAGTGATATATGTTTACCGGTGTTTATAGCAGCACAATTTGTGATAGTAAAATCTTGGACACAACCACGATGCCCATTACATTAGGAATGGTTGAAAAAGATGTGATATTTCTGTATAATGGAATATTACTCAGCTATAAAGAATGATAAAGTTGAAGCATTTATATTGCAGAGATGCCACTTGAACATGTACTCATAAGTAAAATAAACCAGACACACATATGTAAAAATCATAGTCTTAGTAGTAGAAGAAATAAAATGAAGAAATACAAATAGAAATGTATAATAACTAAAAAATATTTAGTCAAATAGGGTAAACTGAACAGCATATGTTACTGGTTATTAATCAGCTTTTCTTCTGTATGGTTCACATCCTAAGTTCACAGATCAAAAATTGGAGAAATGGAATGGCTGAAAGATCAACCAACATTTTGGCTCTAGCCTTTCAAGGTCAGTGAAGCCTCAGGACATAGGTGCATCTGTACTGTAACATCATGGAACTCAGTTGTGCCCCAAATTTTCTGACCAAAGAGATTATGGAGCCACAGAGGAAGGCTATTGATTAACTATAGTGTGTCTTAGGAGAGTCACATGGACAGAAAACATTCTCTCAGGCTCTCACAGAGAGCAAACTTGTCAAGCAATGGCCGTGCCTCATCCACATGGCTGACACTGACAAAGGATCTACAAGTGAGGTACAAGACTACATGATAAACTCTGAGGGGACTTGACTGACCTCATCAGATACAAATGCTACATTTTTATTATATAGGTCTTGCTTTATCTCAGTGTTAACCGTCCAGCAGAAAAGAATAAAAATGAGGTATATAAAATAAGATCATATTAGTAAGTTGAGCTGTAAATGGCTCTAATCAACAACTTCTTCAGATAACTGACAATTATTGTGAACTGCTGGAGTGTGTTTGATTATGTACCTGAGTTCAGTCACCTATAATGGTTGAATGACAATGGAGGCCCATCTTTGACAGGTCTAGACAAACAAAGTGGGATACAAAGGAAGAACCATTCTGTTTGTAAACAGTATAATTAGGATAAATTTGCAGTACTTCTGCATAATTCTACGAGAAAAAGTATTTGCACTAATAGTGGTTGGACAGGATATTATGTCAGCTTCTTGTACTATGGACAACCACTAGGAAGATGACAAGGTAGAATGTATTAATTATTGATACTGTACTATAATTCAGCTTTAATAAAATGTGTACAACTATATTCTCTTAATTCATTGATTAGAGACATTACTCTAATAGTGTTTGTAAGTAGAATATCATGTAAGCACTTTGTGCTACAAAAAACCACTACGAAAATCATATGCAATGTATTAATTATTGAATGTGTCCTGCCAATTTTATTTGAAACTGTCTCATTGCTATTTGTTGTTAAAAAAATTAAATTAAATTTAAAAATAAGAAAAGTTTGGAACTCTGTCTCAAGGCTGGAAAAGGCATGTTCTCCCACATAGTGTACGTACTACTTTGGGCAAGTTATTTTAACCTCTCTGGAGTCCCTTTTTTCTCACTGGGAAAATGGAACCAATGAGAATATCAGTTTTTGGCAAGTGTTCAGCATCTACCCAGTAAGTTGCGTTATTATTTTCTTTAATTCACTTTAGTAGTTGCCAGAAATATTTCTCAGGTCAATTTTCTCAATACATTAAGTGCATGTCCTCATATATTTAGTGATGGATACTGTGAATTTTCATACTTTTTATCTTTTACTGAGATAGAAATGTACCATGTGCTGCTAAGCAGTCACCAAGTTAAGCATTTAGTCCTTTGAAATTTATTTTAAAATTATGAAAAGATTAACATCTCTTGAAGGGCAATACTGTAGCAGATAATCTACCTATTCAGAAAGTAGTGGTAATCTGAGATTTCTGGTTGATTCCAACATTTTGTAGAGCTATTTGTATCCTTTTGAACATTACATCATAAGACTATGAGGACTACGAGCACTATTGACTTTCCAGATGTATTTACAAAGATAAAATTCTTATCAAATTTTAGGAAATGAATTTAGATAATTATCAGGCAGTAGCAAAATGATAGACATTCTTAGGACCTCTTAGGAGAAGAAAATGAATTTACAAAAACATGTGTCAATATGAGAAGCTTTGATGCAGTTATTTCCTTGTGGACATAGTTATTTTCTTATTTGGACATTGCAATTGAACAATATTGCATAACATTGGTTATTTATCGAAAATAGGTAACATGTACTGATCACTTCAGTTACTGCTAAGCAATTGTTTCAATAAATCTTCTTCTTTGTGAAATGAACACTATTATATATACAGTTTTTACTAATACTTTTTCATTAATTTTATTGAGAAAAATAGCAATGAAACAGCTGCAAAAGAGATTAGTAAGACAGTTTAAATAATAAATACATTGCTGTCTTCATAGTGGCTATTCATAGTACAAGATGCAGACATGATACCCTGTTAAAACACTGTTAGCACAAATCTTCTCATTGAATTAAGAGAAAGTAGCTGTGTATCTATCCTAAATAGTTTGAATATATGGACACAAAATGGTCATTTATTTGTATACCCTTTTTGTTTAGTTTTGTTAGAGAGAGATATTCCATTACCAATTAAATATTGCACGTTTGTGAATTCAGAAAAATAATCCAATACAGTCCAGTAGTCCATAATAGTAGTGGGTTCTGCAGGACTGGCAATGTCTGAAGTTGCTGAATTGAGCCTTTCACATCTCAGCCTATTAATATGGCTTTACTTTTTATACCTCGTTTTTGTACTTTTCTGCAGGTTGGTTAAGAACAAGATATAGCAAGACCTATATAACAAGAAATTTAACGTTTGTATCTGCCAACGTCAGTCAAATCCCCTCAGGATTTACCCTGAAACCCTGTACCACAGTTTGTATATCCTTTGTAAGTGTCAGCCATGTGGATGAGTCATAGCCATTGTTTGACCAATTTGCTCTCTGTGAAAGCCTGCGAATGTTTTCTCTCCAAGGGACTCCTCTTAGGCACACTTTATATCATTGATCTCTTTCCTCTGTGTCCCCATAATCTCCTAGATCAGAAAACCTGGGACACAACTGAGTAACATGATGTTACAGTACAGATTCTTCTAGGTCCTGTGTCCTCACTGACCTTGGAGGTGTAGGGCCAAAATGTTGGCTGTCCTTGCAGCCCTCGGTTTTCTCTAATTTTTGGATTGCGAAGTTAAGTTGTTACCTCTCCAGAAAAGAAGTTGAATGATATTATTTTGCTATAACATAGGTAGTTGACCTTAACCTCACTATCTGTCTGAATATCAAACATCTTCCATATAGCATGGAATAGGTATTTTCCATCAATGATTGATATGTTATACTTTAAATTCCTACAAAATGTGAAGAAAAAAATAAAAAATATTTTTAAAAATATGAATAAACTATTATATATATTTTACACAGAAATTTAGAAATCTAACCATGTACAGCATTGTAGCAGGACAGTTCTATAACATTTTTTCTTCTCTTGTTTTTATTTATTACCATTTTTTTAAACAAACATTTACTTGAGAGACTGTAGGTCAGTAATTAGTATAACATGACTAGCAGTACATATTTAGACGACCAGAATGACAGTCACTCCAAGCATGACCCTACTATTACACATTGCTATCTTCAGTGCAGTTCCTTAATTCACAGGTGTGAGCATATATAGTAAGTCAAGATGAGAATCCTACCAGTTAAGTTCTAGTTTCAAAAACCTGCTGAAGATTCTCAGGATCATTGCCTTAACCATCTTGTGCATATACATGTATGGCTTTGACCTTTTCATGTCTGCTAGCTTTTTTCCTTGTGTTGTCTTCATTGTCTAATCCTTAAGTTCTCATTTTCCTTTTGTGTTATACCTTTATTTTTTTTTTCTTCTGCATACTTACACTAGGGGTACTATTCAATATTTACACAGGTGGGTCTGGTTTATTTCATGAACACTGTTATAATACTCATTTTACATAAGGAAATTGAAGCTTTTTAGCATTCATTCACAAGTCCATGGCAATTGAATTACCTATTGAACTATGAGTTAAATCTAATTACCTCCTTTCTATCACTTGCATATCTGGGCTAACTTCCCACCCCATATAGCCACTGACCATTTTCAGGTAGCCAAACTATGTTTTCTTTCATTCAGTAATGACTTTATTTATTTATTTTTTTGGTTAGTATGGGAATCTACTCTTCATCTGAAAAATTCTATGATAAGTTGCACTTGACATTCCAAAAAATATTCATAGGTCAATTTTTGTACAACAGTAGAATAATGCATGCAAGATGAGTAGGCATGTCTTTCACAGAGTTTTTTTTTTGTATGCTTGTGTAAACATACAAAGTGACTGAAGCTCTTGCTTTAATGTAGATAGTTACTTCTCTTGAAAAATAGCTTATTTTTATGGTTTTATGTTAGTTTTCAAAAAACAGTGTAATTTGGTGAATTATGTATTAGCAATTGAGAAGAATAGAATTCTAAGATACTGAGGCAGGAGGATCATGAGTTTCAGACCAACCTGGTATACTTAGGCACTTGGTGAAAATAGTCTGAAAAAAAAAAAAACAGCAAATGAAAATATTTGCAAAAACAAAGAAAAGTAAGAAAAATGACTGGAAATAAACAGCCTCATGGGCCTGGTTCAGTCCTCAGCAGTTGGGCTATGCATTTTGTCTCTCCGTGAAAGTTTTCCTTGTTGTTCATGCTACTGAAATTGCTGTACTGTTCATGTTGTAAGGATTGTGACCATACTGTAAGTAACTAGTGATTATGTGTTTGCAATTCTATGTTTATATATTAACACTGCTGAAAAGATTGTTTGGATTATTTCTTAAAAATATTCAGCATTTTTCCTACTGAGGCCCTTTCACTGAAGAGGTAGAGTCCTTACTAAAGGTGGGGGTAGGAGTTTCTCTCTGCCTTGATGATCTGTCAGTTTTTTTTTGTTGATGTCTTTTTTTCCCTTCAGAATGCTTGCATGATTTCATTTCCTTTTATGAAACATTCTGAGGTGGAGATAGGATGCATGTCACCTTGAGGTTCAAGGTAGACAAGTAAAGATGTTTAGAAAATAGTCATTTGGTGTTCTATCAGTGGGCTAGAGTAAATGGAAAATATGAAAGAAATTTTCAAAGGAAGTGGTGGTCAAAATCATAGCAAGTTAGTAGGTGAATTTACAGTTTTCAAGTCTCAGCAATGTCATCACCCTTTTGCAAAGCCTTCCCTGATCTTTGAGGCACTGATGCACCTTTGTCATGTGCTCAAGCTTCACTGCATCCAGGAAGACAAGCTTCGAATTGACAGTGAACACTAGTTTTATAGTTTATTCTTTGCTTAATTCTTTGGAGATTTAAATAGCAGACCATCCTTAGATCAATTTGACCATAATGACTTTATTTTCATACTTTCTCCTTTGTATATCAGGAAATATTTCAAATAGTTTAAAATTCACATTAATGGAAAGCATTTATAATGTATTTTCTATGTGTTGAGCATCATTCTAAGTTCTTTAATGTATTAAGTTGTCTAATGCTGAGAACAACTTTGTGCATTAAGTGCCACCATGAAAGGGTGAAATAAAGATCAGAGAATGAGTACAACCTCCAAAATCACTTACTCATAAACCATTCAAATGAGATTTAATCTCCTGCCAGTCTTGTACCACAGTCTAAAATGTAAAACTTTATTCTATACTGCCTGTAACAGAAATATAGGTATATATCCAAATTTACTGAACATAGAACACATTTAAACAATGTAAAGGCACACACACACATACACAAACACACACACATGTACAATAGTTGAAACTATCTGACACTGAAATTCTTTCTTGAAACAACTGAATATTACCAATGCTGTTGACAATTTTTCTCTACATATTTCCTCCCAAAATCACTATCTCCTCTTAGAACTAAAATCACAACTTTTGAATGGTCATTTATAATTTTAGTATAATTAATTATAATTATAAATTTTCTAAGGTGAATATAACTATTTGTACTTACAATGCCCATCTATAATAATTATTTTTACCAAGCCTCAACAAAATTGGGGTACACGAATATTTTAAAAATATTGTCAGTCTTATGTTCCAATTTTCCTGTTCACTCAAGCATTACAGTCCTTCTCCCATAATCTTGCACCTGTAGCCAACATTTAACTCTATAACTACTATGTGTATAATATGCATTAATATATGGCACTCTCATTTCATTCTTTCTGTAATTCCCTTCCTTTATAAACTTGAATTTCATTCAAATGATCCACATTCTCCTTCATAACATGAATTCCTTTAAGTGTCTTGCATTAGAAATCTTTCTGCACATTGACATCCTAATAATATCCCAATATATTGTTTTCTAATAATTTTAATGTTTTTGTCTTTTTTTTACATGTGAATTGATTCCTTTTTGTTCCTATTTTAATTATACACATTTATGGTGTACAGTGTGACAGTTTGATAAATGGATAAATACATTCAACTGCAATAAAAATCAATGTAATGAACATTTCCAATTCTTACAACTCAAAATTTTAATTAAAATCCAGTAATACTTAATGGGGTACAATGAGGCACTTTAATAGATGGATAAATATGTATTGAACAAAAGGAGAGAATTTAACAGTTCTGTCTCATCATCACTTTGTGTTTGGGACCTTCAAGCTTCTATTGTCAAGTTCTTCATAAAATGTAGACTACTTTATTGTGAACTATGGTCATACCCCATGCTGCACAAGCCCAGCAATGATCATGTATTTGTTTCACAATCCGTTTTTAACCTTCCTTCTGCTTTTAAACTTTCTTCTCCCCACTCACCTTTCCAGGCTGCAGTAATCACTATTCTACACTCAAATCAACGTTTTAACACAATCCACAGAGAAAGGGAGGAATATACTATCTATTTGTTTTCTTTTGTTTTGATATAGTGTTTCACTAACACCTGTCTCAGACTCCGAAGGACTGCGATTGCAAGCACGTGACACCACCTCCACTTTTGGCACACCAAGCATTCCAGGGCCCAGGACATGCGGTACCAGGAATGAAACTCTTATCCTTGCACTTGTAGGCAGGTGTTTATTTTGCCAAGCTGTCTGTCCAGTCCAGTATTATCTTCTTAGGACTTATTTCCCTTAACACAACCTCTGTCTTCATTCATTGTGCTAAAATTGGTGGAATATTATTATATTACACAATCTAATGTTCCATGATAGAAGTGCATATATGTGTGCATCACATTTCCTTTTCCCTTAGTTATTCATCTTTCTGCGAGTGAGCATCTAGGTTGACTTTGTATCTTAGCTATTTTATTGCATTTTGTTGTTATTGTTTTAGCTATTTTAAAATAGTACAACAATGAACATGCAGTATCCCTTCAATATACTGACTATATTTTCTGTGGATATATTGTCTACTCAGCAGTGGGTTAAATGAATCATATGGGGGTTCTATTTTTAGTTTGCAGAAGATCCCCAAAACTTATCTCTATGGTGACTGCATTACTTTTCCTTCCTTCCTTCCTTCCTTCCTTCCT
>PVKA01035007.1:0-22997 GCA_004027165.1 Ctenomys sociabilis | reverse complement strand
ATCTATCTCAACTGTACTATCTATACACACACATCATGATTTTTCTTTCTATACCCCTTCTTTTGTCTACACCTGTCAGAGATGGGCACTCCATTGTCATTCAACTAACTTAGGTGCTTGAACTTGAAAGCACAATCCAACACAGTCCAGCATTCCACAACAATAGTGAGTTATTCAAAGAAGTTGTCAACCATATCCATTTACAGCTCAGCTTAATATTATGGCCCCACGATGTATACTTCATTTTTATACTTTTCTGCTGGATGGTTAAGACCTAGATAGAGCAAGACTTATATACCAACACAAGAACTTTATATTTCCTATGTGGTCATTGAAGTCCCCTCAGGGTTTATCTTGTAGTCCTGTACATTATTCTGTAGATCCTTTGTCTGTGTCATCCATGGGGATGAGTCACAGCCAATGCTTGATCAGTTTGTTTACTGTGAGAGCTTGAGAGAAACTTTTCTCTTCATGTGACTCTCCCCAGGCACACTATAGAACTTCCATCTCTTTCCTCTGTGGCTCCATAATCTCCTTGTTCAGAAAATTTGGAGCTCACCTGAGTTTCATGATGTTGCAGTACAGGTTCTCCTTGGTCCTGAGTCTTCATTGACCTTGAAAGGCTAGGGCCAAAATGTTGGCTGGCCTCGTGGCTCTTCTATTTCTCCAACTCTTATTTGTGAACTTAGGTATAATAGGGTATCTTTTCCAAGGTGCAACTTAAGATGATGTAATAAGTAGAGAAACACATATACACCTCGACAAAACAGAAAAAAAGAAATATTTACAATTTGATAATGAAATATTTTTAAAAGCCAACTAGCCATCATGAAAAGAGTAGGAGCCCGGGAGATGGCTCAGTGGAATAAGTGCTTCCCTGGCAAGCATAAGGGTCTGAGTTCAATCCCTCGTTCTGCAAAAGAGAGAGAGAGAGAGAGAGAGAGAGAGAGAGAGAGAGAGAGAGAGAGAGAGAGAAAAGAGTAGGTTTTTTGTATATTTTATCTCTTTATACTTAATTTAAGTAACACTATTTTTATTTGAAGTTACCCACAAGCTCGCCAGAATATTTTCTGTAGAAATTGGTGTTAGTCTGCTTTTACCAGGGAGAAACATACATGACAATGGAGTTGCCTTTTTCTTACAAATCCCTCTCACACGCTGCCCATACCTTCCATGCCTCCTCTTGAGTTGTGGTGGACGTGCCCTAGGAAAGCTCATGGGCCTACTCTTGCTGTTCATGTCTTGTATAATGCCTTCTTCTTTAAACAAGGGATGATGTGTCCTTCGACCGATGTCTTTCCTTTAGCTAAGAGATTATGACCAAAGTGAAAGGATTCTACAGATACAACTGATAGAGAACCTTCAAGTGACCCAGGGAGAAATACTGATCTCCCAACCTGAAAGATACCTGGGATGAGTTAGTGTTTTCTAAAACTGAAGAATGAATTTTAGGAACAAACGAAGATTATGAACAGAATATATTTACTGTGGGAAAGAAAGCTCCTGTCTGAGAGAGGGACAGGAAGGGGACCCAAGTGATTGGTCCCTGGGAAGCTGTCTCTTCCAGGGACTTTTATAGAAGAAAACCATGTGGTGTGGGGGGTATAAGGTGGGGAGAGAGAGAAAAAAAAAAAAAAGGTGGGGAGAGCATGGGACCTCGCTTAAGTGAGCATGAGGTGGGACAAAACTGTGGTAAACCAATGAGATTTTAAGCACCATTGCTCAGGTAAAATTGATTAAATCAGTACCAAATGGGAAAGCTAGTGGGCAAGAGTACAGGACAGGATCTCTTCCTATTGGAGGTTGGGCTAGTGACTCACTTGGGCTCTTTCAAGGTGATTGATACCTATTTAGAACATCAATCCCTGATGCCCATCCCTAGGGAAGAATGTAGCTGTGTTTCCTCTTGGTCTTGAGGTGTGGCCCATCTGGGAGTGTCTGTCTCTTCCAAATAGCAAAGTCACCTTGTCTTCCATCTTGTCTCCTTGAGGGCCTAGCCCTGCCTGACTGTCTATAATATTTCTATCTAATTTAGCTGCCTACAACACAATTAGCACCTCAAATCACTCAAAATTAACTTAATCAAAAAGGACATCACCCTCAGTGGGCCTGATCTAATCAGGCAGAGGCTCTAAACAGAGGATCCCACTATACCCACATGCCTATGAATTGTGAGACAGATGTTCTGTGGTAGGGCAGCAAGCTATGGCACTCTGTTATTGGCCAAGCAGTGTATTACTCCTAGTTGCAGCCAGCTTTAGAGACAATCTCCCTTTCCACTCCATTTAAATTTTGCTGGAATTATTAGACACACAGGAAATGCATCCATTCCTGAACGACAGGGTCTCCTCTCTGCTACCTAAATTCTCTACCTCTGATTATCCCTCAGCCCATTTTTTCACATTGTTGCTTCCCCAGGTCAGCAGCCACCACTGGAATCACTGACAACCAACAGCCTTTCCCCTTGTTCAGACTGAGTTCAACAAAGAACTTACATTTTCAAATCCAATTAATACATAACAATTTTTCCTGGGCTATCTAATTTCATTTTGAGTATAAAATGGCAGTATTTTAAAATACATACATGCCATTTCTGAAGAACAGAGCCATTCATGCTTGTGATTGGGCCTAAATACTCTCATTACAAGAAAAGTTAGTGCTGTGCAATATTTAATTTACAATTTTTATGGATTTTCTTTGTGAGGCTTCTCAATGTAAGTCTATACAATATTTTTCAGTTCCAATTCATGGTACAGCCAGTTATCAAACTATTCTGTAGATCAAGTAAACGTGATGAGTGAATGCATTTTGAATGATACCTCTAGAAAGTCAGTGATAATAGGGCCAAGATCAAATTTAAAACAAGGAAATGAAACCAGGTTCACAGAGGACCTTCCTTTCTCTGTATTGCCATGATTAAATCACACACACAAGACTGGGTGTGGTGGCGCACACCTGTAATCCCAACACTTGGGAAACTGAAAACAGAAGGATCACAAGTCCAATCTGTGTAATGAGGCCCTTTACTAAAACACATTAAAAGAATAAAAATAACACATACACACACACAGGCACACACACAGACACAAACTTAGTGTCAGAAGAATATCTCCAGTTCCTTTGTTCCAAACAGAGACTTGTAATAATATATTTGAGCTATTCCAGTATTCCCAATTATAATGTTACTTCTAGATCAGTTTCTTTTTTTTTTTTTTTTAAGAAAAAAGTCTTTATTTAAGTGCAAAATGATTTCATATTACTTCTTTTAATATTTCTGTGTTGATGCTTTAAAATTTTCTTGTTTACTGGAAAGGAAAATGTCATCTCTTACATTAGCATGTCTATTTGTATTGCTGTTTCCTTTTGATGACAAATCATGCATAGTACATTATTTTGTTCTATAACTCACACATATTATAATGATCTCATGGAAGAAATAGATCTGCAGCTCATTTGTTTTGACAGAATAGGCAATTTAGAGTGAAGTAGATTATCTTAGCCATAATCTAGAAGTTAAGTAATATTAGCCCAATTAGATGAGCCTAGAAAGCTTCTTCTTTTGGCTTAAGTGCGACAGAGAAATAAAAAGACAAGGAAATGAAATGAATCATTTTCTGAAAGCAAAACACAAGTCACAACTCCAGTTCTTATTGGATCCTGATAGTAAAATACTAAAGTATGTATTATTATCCCTTTCTGATGTTGGTGCAACTATTACTCAGATAAATACAGTAAATGTACAGAACAAGTGTTCCCACAATATCTCCTACATGTCAGGTACTGCTGTGGGCTGCTAACCTTCGGACTTGGAATACTCCCTAAATGAAAAAGCCATTGTCCCAAGCTTGTTGCACTACTGAGAGGTCATGAACCTTTCGACACAGAATGGGGACATGACCCCATCTTGTCACTCTCCTCCCTTCCCAGCCACTGCAAGGTGAGTAGAACCCTTCACTATGAATTCCAGCCATGCCGTACTATGCTGCCATAGGTCTAAAGCTGTAGGACCAAGCAGCGATGGAGTGAAACCTCCAAAACTGCAACATAAAATCAGCCTCTCCTCTCTATAAGCTGGTTGTCTCAGGCATTTTGTCCAACTAACAGAAAGCTAAAATGTATGTACCACATATTTCAAAGATACATATTTATAACTGTTAAATAGGAAACTTGACTTTGTCTAAATTAGCAAAAATAAACATGACATGAGTTTTGGAGCACTGTTCGCTCTGTCATTTATAAGATGCGGAATCTTGGTCATGTAGCTGGGTCTTGCCAGAGTTCAGTTTCCCCATTAAAACCTTAAAGCTGATTCCAAGCCAGCGATATCTTCCTTTTACAGTCTCATTCTGCAGGCAGGAGGGGCTGCTAGAAGGGCACATATCCCAAGTCTGGGCCCTGGGCCATGAATAATTTCCTGAATTATTTAGTAAATACTACATTATTGTTTGTGAACATGATCAAAAAAATGCATGACTTGCTGCTTCTTGGAGAAATGATTTAAAGACTATTGGAATCTCCAACACCTTTTTGTTTTTCTTTTTCTTTTTGACCAACATTTTCTTATGCAGTGAAAAGTAAGCAAGCAATGCAGGATGACTCTACACACTTTCAAACTTACCCATTCATAGCAAGTGCTATTCTTCTGTAGGAGAAAATCCTTTCAGCACCAAATTGAATGACAGACAAAATACCTCCCACTAAGTCACAGGGTAGTTTTATAGAAGGTTAGAGGCCAAGGTACACGCTGTTTGTGGGAGAGGAAGATTTCTGGGTATAGCTGATTCTGTCCCTGGGCAAGGGCTGGGAATGCTGGCGCAAGAAGAACAGGTGATGGGCAAGACATGGGAACATTCTTAGTTCTTCCACAAGAACTCCAGCTGTTTCTAGGGTAACTGGGTGTATTATTCTAGTTACCAAAAGACTTGGGTGAGAACACATCCAGGGGGGGGGGCAGGAAGATCTTGAACTATTTTCTGAAGCTTAATTCTGCAATCAGTACTTTTCATGTCTATGAATGGAAAAAATCAAAGGCAAGTTTGAAAATTCTAGTAAGTAACCATCAGAAGAGCTCTTTCCAGAATTTAGGTGGGGGGATGAGGTTAGTTTGTCATCAAAAAGGAAACTGATACAATATTTTCATCCCATTATTATGTGCAAATTGTGAAGTTTCATACATGTTCCTACAGAGGGTCAGAAGCCCCTAACATTCTGGTTTTTAAAAAAGACAGTATGAGGCCCATTAAAACAGCACTTCGGGATCTGCTATAGTAAATGCAGAGGAGATCCACGAGGATGGACTGCCAGAGAACAGCCTGCGAGGTTTATTACAGCAGTGCTGCATAGGTTGTAGGCACTTGGGGAATACAATCATTTTCCATATTGGAAAAGCATCACGAGCATTCACTATTAGTTTCCAAAGTCAGCAGAAAACTTTAGGATGTGTCAAAACAAAACAAAATCCTTAGAGGTCTGAAACAAAAAAAAACCTTACTGTCTAAGATGGCTGAAGGTCCCAAGTATTAAACAAAGGGGTAGGAAGGGCCATGATCCCTGTGAACCTAAAAGAAATGGAGCCTCCCTTAAGTGAGCTTCCGGCAGCCGCAGGTAGTACTGGGTTATGGCAGTATTAGTCCTATCTACACAGGAGCTCTCCCTGTGCACCTTCACATTTGTATGTTTTCTGTACTTTCCAATTTTTCTTTGAATAGGGAAGCCTGTCATACAGGAGTAGGGGTAAGATTTCAGAGATCATATTTTTGCTAGAAAAATTCAATCCACAAGACTACGCTGTGATCGGGGTCTGACTGTCATCCTTCAATCTTTGTCGCACCAGAGTTTTGAGTTTTCTAAGCTGAAATCATCTTTTTCATTTCAGAAAAGCAGTTTGCAACTGTCTTGTGAGTGTCCTAAGTTAGAAGCTGGGTTGATTTCTCTCTTGCAAATAACAGAAGCGAAGAGGAATACGGAGTCAGAGGAAGCACATCCCGAGTTCATTTCTGCCCTGAGAGCGGGCTGCTCCTCCCCGAGGTACCCTGCGTGTGTGGCAGTGTTGAGCAGCGGTAGCGCACAAGCCAGGCCATCACCTCAGAAGTGCCAGCTCAGAAGTGCCAGGAAATTCCCAGGGGGTCATAGAAGAACCTGGAAAACATCACACTTGGAGTAATTGATTATGACTTATTTGGCCATTTTCAATATACACTTACATCTGTACCTAATTTAGTGTTCTTTTACCTGAAAGTGGATCATCCAGCTTACAGAAACATCAAACACCAGAAAAACTGAATCAATCCTGGGAGGAGATCAATATTGGTCAGACTTTCACTATCAGAGAGAGTTGTTCCTCAGGAAATAATGGTTTTCAAGGGAAGATTCGACCCTGTCATTATGGTCTGAATCTCCCTCAGCTGTCCACAGCACCTGTGATGCTCACCCTCAGAGAAACAGAGCCCCCTCTGTCCACTGGCTGTGCTCTTCCTTCAGACAGTTGCTTGTGACTAACACCAAGGCCCAGAGCGTAGCCCACTGCTGGTGTAATGTGGGTGATTACACTGATCAGCGTTCCTATGGCTGAACTACAATACCAGATATCCACAATTTAAAGGAGAAGCAGTTTAATTTAGCTCACGTTCTAAGAGGATTTAGTCCATGGTCAGCTTCCTCCAGGTCACAAACATCATGACAGAAGGAGGCGGTGGCACAAGGCTGCTGAGTGGGTGGCAGCCAGGGGAAAAATGGAGGAACAGTGCCAGAGAAGATAAGAACAGGAAACAGATGTAATACTCGAAGGCAAGCCACCAAGACCCATCCTGACTTACCTGGATGTGTGCTTCCCAGGCCTCTAGGCGGCTCCCAAGCCAGCCAACTATCCATCTCATTACCACAGTGATCCCATTGTGTGGATCTTTTGTGACCATAGCCAGGAGGTACACTTTGTCACCCTGTGACTCACAGACACCTGCCCAGGATCCTGCTCAATGGAAGAGAGCAGGTTTAGTTATTTTCTAAATAGATGCAAGGTGGTGCTGCAACAAAGACCACCACGGAGTCAAGCCACAGTCAGTCTTTATGGTTGTAATCTCCTTGCCTCATGAGGCATTTTCCTTCTGTGTTTGGAGAAAATGAGGGCTGCTCTGTTTCCACCTGCCATTCTCTTAGGCTGCTCTCCTGGCAGTGTCTCCCCACAGGCCCTAGCCTGCTGCTCTTTTCACACCACAGAGCCACATGTAAGCTCTTAATTGCTTTTCAGATTAGACTGACTTTTGACTTTGTATAGCATACTCATACCATTATTCACTTATTATTGTTTTTATTTTTTAAAGAATACAAAATAGTGATAGAAAAAAATATCTTTAGAAAGTACACAAAATTTCACCAAAGTAATAGGAATTCCACAATGGTTGTTGTATTGCATAATGTCATCTTCAAATTAGTTGTTTAGATCACCAGATATAAATGTTTGCAAGATTGGTTTAAAGAAAAAGCAAAAGAATTACAAAAAGGTTGAGATCCTTCTAAGATGGAGACCGTGGAACAGGAAACCAACCCTATGCCTAATCCCCCACCTGCAGTAGAGGAGAAAACAGAATCCAACCAGGAGGTTGCTAACCCGGAACCCTAGATTAAACATTGGCTTCAGAACAGAGTGGTCATCTGTTTTTTTTAAAAATGATAAAAGTAAAACTTGGCAAGCAAACCTTCGACTGATCTCTAAGTTTGATACTGTTGAAGGCTTTTGGGCTCTATGTAATCCTATTCAGTTGCACAGTAATTTAATGCCTGGCTGCAACTACTCACTTTTTAAGGATGGTATTGAGCCCATGTGGGAAGATGAGAAAAACAGGCAGGGAGGGTGATGGCTAATCACCCTGAGCAAGCAGCAGAGGAGAGGTGATCTGGACCCTTTTTGGCTAGAAATGCTGCTGTGCCTGATTGGAGAATCATTTGATGACTACAGTGATGACGAGTGTGGAGCTGTCGTTAATGTTAGAGCTGAAGGTGAGAAGACAGCATTGTGGAGTACTGAATGTGGAAACAGAGAGGCTGCTCAATATACAGGGAGAGTACACAAGGAGAGGTTAGGACTTCCTCCGGAGACAGTCCCATGCTGACACAGCTACCAAGAGCGGCTCCACCACTGAAAATAGGTTTGCTGTTTAAGAAGACACCTGTGAGTATTCTTACAGGGGAATGTGTCAAGCAATCGAGATTTGGAAGCTGAAGCAAGGCCTCTTCAAAAGCAGAGTGGACTGCGCTTAAATTTGATTCCATCAAATGTCTCTAAGATATAAGAGAAGTCTCATTCACCTTTGTCTTGTACTTCCGTGTTTTTTCGATTTTTTCTTCCCCTAGAGTATCCACTATCCCAATAAAAGTATTCCAGTACAAATCATCCCCAGAATCCATAAATGTGTTCCTGATTAGCTCTGTAATAGTTTAGTACAATTATCATGATAAACACATTGTACCCATTTGCAATATTCAAAAAGACCTTGTGTTTTTATTACAGGAAAAAAGTTATGATCTGTTGTATGGAGGAGTTTATTTGCTGGTTTGAATGAGTATAAATCATACAGTTTTCTAGAAATTTTGTTTCTTTTTGTATCAATATCTTCACTGTATCTTTGTTGGTGGCTGCTGGATTTTAATTTTTTTATTTCCCTACTTGATAACATTAGTGATTCTAATCTCAGGGTTTCATTTGCTTTTGGTTTTTCTTCATATAACATTGGTAAAGGATCCAGCAATATAACACAAGAGTGGAATAAACATTAACTTTGTGCATTCTTTGGTACTTTTTTATAACTGCAAAGCTTTGCTACAAATTTATGCATTTCATTCAAATCAGCAATCTATGTTTTTGTGATTACCTAAACACAATTTTATCAATTAATAAAGAAGTAACTTCATAATTACATCCCTACCTAGGATTAGTTTGTCTATTTTTGTATCCATATGCTGTATCTATTTATAATTATTATTATTTTCTTAGTAAAGGTCTACAGGGTATCACTATGTAGATCGGACTTATAGTGATCTGACTGTGTTCAACCTCCTGAAGAGCTAAGATTACAGGCATGGGACACCACACACAGGCTCAGTCTGTCTCAGTGTGCCTCAGGGGCAGGGCCAGTGGGGGTGGAGGGAGGGGGGATCGAACCACTGGACCCAGCACCTACCCAAGCAAGCACCTTAATCCACTAAGCTATTTGGCCCACCCTTATGTTGTGTTTTAATACTTTCCATTACTTAGGTTATTTTCTTTGGTTAAAAATAGTTCAAGCAGAAAAACAGTCGCATTCATATTAAGACAGTGTACAAAACTGTAAATAAAATAGCTTGTCTTTTAGACATCTAGATTTGTCCTTTTAGTTTTCCCTCTGTAGAAGGAATTTGTACTCTATTGCAAGGTGGTCTTCTCTTGCAGTGTCTTTCACGTGAACACTTGGAGCACTAGTTTATTATGTTTACTACAATTTTTAATAAACTGAATAGGCAGTATATGTATTAAATTAAACTGATGTGGCTATCTTTATTTTTAATAAAGTAAGGTGCAGTTCTTCATTATTAGGTGAATAAGCATACTTCCCATGTGTTAAAAAATGTTGTAAGAAATTCAAAAGAAAAAATAATAATAAAAAGAAAAAAAAAATTAACTGCTCCTTTCAAAAGACCAGCAGAAATCAGCAGTACAATTGGCCAAACTATTTATTTTATAGTGGAAAAAATTTATCTCTTTATATCCAATGTCATTATTTTCCGAAGGAAGAAAATGGACATGCAAAAATCCAGTATTTATTTATATTCCAGGTACTATTAAACTCAGATAATTGAGAACTTAAATATATGTTAACTTTATCTAGAACTTTATCTAATTCTGTTCTGCTTCATATCTGCTGGTAGAACATTTGCCTGGATGATTATTTTTCTCATAGTTTAAAAATTTTTTATTAATACATGTTTGCACTACATAAAGATTATACTCATTGTGGGGTGCTAGTACCTTATCATAATGTGTGCGAATTTCTCCCTTCCCTTCCCCTCCCTGTTGCTTCATTTATTTGTCCCTTATCCATTTGCAAAAGATTTATCTGTTTAGTGTCCATTTTTTATTTTGCTGTTTAAATAATTTATATTAGAGATAATTATTAATTTTATTTTACCTCTGTTGTTTTTGTATATGATTCTGTCATTTCTATATGGGTACATTATAGACTTCCTTTTAACAGAAGGAATTGTTTTGTCTTCAGGAAAATGCTCTGGGGCCAGGGAAATAGCTTAGTAGAGTAAGTGCTTGCCTGGTAAGCTTGACTTCAATCCCTCTTACCGCAAAAAAGAAAGAAAGAAAATGGACCCACCAAATCCTTTTTTACTATTATTAGAAATACTTAGAACTGAAATGTGCTCAGCAGCACCATTCCCTACCTGACAAACATGAGGTAATGTGTTCAATTCCTGATAATAAAAATTAAAAAAATAAATAGAAAAATATAATGTGGCAACACTTTCAGCAAAGTTTTACAAGGATAGCCATAGACTGGGGCTAATCTTTAGTAAAAGGTCAATAAGTTGTAACAGATAACACAAATGAAAGTCACGTTTAGATTTGCTATTGCTTAATGTTAATGAATATGTTAAAAATTAAAGCAAAGCGACAGATCCTAAGGAAGGGAAATCCGTGTAAAATCCTTTCCCACTCACTTCATGGCTCCACCTGCTACCTGCTGCTTCCCCATACTTTGCCACAGCTCCACACCCCAGGTGGAGATTAATGTCCCCTGCTGTGCCTCACAAAGCAAAGCATGTCACTCTACCTCTCCCTATTAACTTTCTGTATCTCTTCCTTCTCTGGTTATTAATAGCACTAACCATTTCCAACTTAGCATGCCTGTAGCAAGTCTCCAGGGATGTTAGTAGAATATAATTTTCAGATTAACTATACTTGATTAATAAAGCATCTTTTATGATAATTTGTGCCTGTGATTCCCAACGGCTCTTCATATCTGAATTCCTGTCATTCCAGCTGGAATTAAATGGGACTGACTTAACTTGGTTTGTTTCTATTATATCTCATTCTTAATTCAGATAAACCATCTGTAGCTCTTCAGATTTAGGTACAAAGTTTAACCCATCTGAATATTTCCCTTTTATTCTTCTTGTATATGTCATTAATGTGCATGACTGGCACTCACTAGGCCTCCCAGATCAGTGAGTGTGTGATGAGTCTGAAGGAGAACCATTGGCTTCTTCCCACGCGCGCTACCCGGATCCCTGCCCCCACGCCCTCTAAGCCAGTGACCAGCCTGAAACCTCAGGACCCACTCACCAGCACCTCACCAGATCCCCTGCCCTAAAGCCCGCTGAGAGAGTGGGAATTTCCCCGACTTCCTGGGCATCAAAGTTCAGTGAGTGTAGAACTCCAGGCCCGCCGTGCGAGAGAGATATTTTCCAGCAATTCCCTGACCCCCCAACCCCCGTGGCCCAGTGAGAGCTCCAGGCACACTGTGCCAGAGAAAAATTTCCAGGTGATTACCAGTCCCATACCATAGCTCCAGACCTAGTGCAGATCTGCCTGGAGTGAGAACTCCAAGCCTGCCATGCCAGAGGGACATTTCTCAGCAATCCCCATTCCCATGCCATGGCCGAAACCCATCAGAGCATGGCCTGTGAGTGAGGGTTCCAGGCCCACTGCACCGGAGGGACCTTCCCCAGCCTTCTTGGGTTCTGGCCTGAAGACCCGGACCCAGCACAGGCTGGCTGACCCAGTACAGCCTACCTGGTGAATGAGATCATCCATTATCCTTTTTGGAGCCCAGCAGAACCACCAAAGCCCAGGCCCGCCCACCTAGAGAGCGACCTGCCTGACACAGGAGGGCTGACCCTGGCAATTTTCCGGATCCTCGCCACAAAGCCATCCAAGACAGTGGGAATATTCATTACGTGCTATGCATCCCAGTTCGGTTCGTGCTCTCCTGAACAGGGAACCAACAGAGGAGAACCACAGGAGCTACAGCAAAAAGGAACTGAATACATCAGCTAGATCCAGGATAGGCATACCTGGATAATCTCAAACTTAATAGACTGGTACCCAAATCTCATAACAAACTAAGGTTATAGTTGCACCAAAGCCCTAAATCAAAGGTCAAAGATCAGTGCTGTACAAAATGACAAAGACAAGGGAAAAACACAATCCCAGACCTTGAGTCCCCCAGTAAGGGCAGAGGACACTAGCTCAGCTGCAACGAATGAATTAACAGATACAGCAGCAGAGGAACAACAGCAGAAAGCTATAGAGGAAATAAAACAAGATGCAATTCCCCAAATTAAAAAAGAAATATCTGAATACATAGTATCTGAAATAAAGAATGAATTCCAGAAACATTGGGTGGAAAAATTATGCTCACCCAGAACAAGTTCAGAGAGCACTATTCCAGCTGAAACATATGAATTAACAGCATCTGAAGCGAAGAAACAACAGCAGAAAGATCTTGAGGAACTCAAAGCAGAAATAATTTCTGAAATCAAAAAAGAATTCTTTGGAAAAAAAGAATTCATTGAAATCATAGCATCTGAAATACAGAAACAAGTTCAGAAATATTCAGAGGAAACCCAACTTGGAAGAAACACTGCAGAAAAAGAATTAACAACTACTTACAAAGAAAACATGGATAAAAAAAATTAAGGAGATCATAAATATGATGGATTCCTTGAATGAGCAATGCAGAAAAGAAATAGAACATATGAAACAGAGTCAAAGAGATAAAGAAGAAATAAAAATATCAATCACAAGTCTACAAAACCGTTTGAGTGAAAGTGAAGACAGAGTTACAGATCTTGAAGATGCTGGAGCAGCTAGCGAAAAGGTGAGAAAGGATCTCTTAAAAACAATGAGAATGCAGGAAAAAATAACCCATCACCTGCAAGATGATGCCAGGATGAACAATGTGAGAATGATTGGTATCAACGAGAATGAAGGAGTCAATACAAATGACATAAAGAGAACTTGGGGAGAAATAATCGCAGAAAAATTTCCAAATATGAAGAAACAATCCAACATTCAGGTCACAGAAGTATGCAGAACACCAAATAACCTCAACCCAAGGAGAAACACAATGAGATATTTAATAGGTAAGATCACAGAAATCAAACAAAAAAATAATATACTGAAAGCTGCTAGAGAGAAGAAGCAACTCACATTCAAAGGAAAACCCATCAGAATTACAGCAAAAGATGAAGGCAAGAAGAGCATGCAACAGAATTCTTCAAGTCCTACACACACACACAAAAAAAAAAAAAATCCACCCCAGACTACTATTATACCCTGCAAAACTCTCTTTCAAGTTTGATGGAGAAATGAAATACTTCCACGACAAAGAACAACTAAAGAATTTCATGATGACAGGCTACTGAAAGATGTTCTAGAGAGAGACCACAATACCCAGAACTCGATGAATCAGAATGGAAGGAACCCACTAAGCAGAACAGACAAACACAGGTTACAAAGGAGTAAAGAACACCAGGTAAATATCATGACAAACATAAGTCAGCACATTTCAATTATAACCATCAATGTAAATGGACTCAATTCTCCAACTAAGAGAAATAGACTGGCAGTGTGGATTAGGAAACAAAATCCAACAATATGCTGTGAACAAGAAACACAACTCCAAAGGACATTGATAGGCTCAAAGTCAAAGGATGGAAAACAATACTTCATGCCCCAGCACCTCAGAAAAAAGCAGGAGTAGCAATTCTGTTCTCAGGCAGTCTCAATTTCAAACCAAGAATGATCAAACGACACAAAGAAGGCCACTATATATTGTTCAGGAGAAAAATTCAAGAGCAAGAAGGAACACTCATAAATATCTAGGCACCAAACACAGGAATACCCAACTATGTAAGACAAATCTAAGCATATATGAAAAACATAATGTCTAAGAACACAATCTTAACAGGAGGACTTAAGACCCCCTTATCTCAAAGAGATAGATCAACCAGACAAAAACCTAGCAAGGAAGTAGCAGAAATGAACTAGAGCTCAGAACAAATGGACCTGGTGGATATCCACCCAACCACAGCTGAATACACATTTTTTTCAGCTGCACATGGGTCATTTTCCAAAATAGACCACATGCTAGTCCAGCGGTCATGCCTAAGTATATGCAAGAAAATAGAATTCATCCCATGCATATCATCTCTCCACAGTGCAACGAAACTAGAAATAAATGACAAAAGAAACCAGAAAAACCCACTAAATTCATGGAAACAAAATAACACTCTAGTCAGCAATCAATGGGTCAAAGAAGAAATTCAACAAGAAATTCAACAATATCTACAATTCAATGAAAATTCAAGTACAACTTACTGGAATTTATGGGATGCGATGAAAGCAATTGTTAGAGGGAAAATCATAGCTATGAACTCAAACATTAGGAAAATAGAATGGGAACAAATTAGCACTCTAATGTTGCACCTCTGACAACTAGAAAAAGAAGAGCAAACGAAACCCACAGCTCAAAGATGGGAAGAAATCATAAAGATTGGAGCAGAAATTAATTCAATTGAGATGAAGAAAACAGTTCAAAGAATCCACAAATCAAAAAGGTGGTTCTTTGAAAGAATAAATAAAGTTGATAAGCTTCTAGCCAATCTCATCAAAAAGAAGTAAGAGAAAATTCAAGGACAAGCAATAAGGAATGAAAAGGGTAAAATCACCACAGACCCAGCAGAAATTCAGAAGATTATCAATCGTTACCTTGAGAATCTTTACCCTCACAGAATAGAAGACACAGAAGAAATGGACAGATTCCTCGAAAGGTACAAATTACCAAAACTGAATCAAGAAGATATAACAACTCTCAATAAGCCAGTAAAAGGCAATGAAAAATGAAATGTAATAAAAAGCCTACTGACAAAAGTCCAGGTCCTGATGGATTCACAGCTGAATTCTACAAGAAATTTATAGAAGATATTATCCCCACACTCCACAAACTCTTCAATGAAATTGAAAAGGAAGCAGTCCTTCCAAAATCATTTCTGGAGGCAAGTATCATACTGATTCTAAAACCAGGGAAAGACACAGCCAAAAAGGAGAACTACAGGCCAATCTCCCTCATGAACATAGATGCAAAAATACTCAACAAAATTCTGGCAAATAGAATACAGCAAATCATCAAGAAGATCATACACCATGACCAGGTAGAATTCATCCCAGGGATGCAAGGATGGTTCAATATTCAAAAATCTATAAACATAATATACTATATTAATAGACTGAAATCTAAAAATCACATGACCATCTCAATTGATGCAGAGAAAGCCTTTGACAAAGTCCAACATTCATTCATGTTCAAGGTCCTATAAAGAATTGGAATAGATGGACTCTATCTTAACTTGATAAAAGCCATCTATGACAACCCAAAAGCTCATATAATCCTAAATGGGGAAAATCTGAAATCTTTTACTCTTAAATCAGGTACAAGACAAGGATGTCCTCTATCACCCCTCCTATTCAATATAGTCTTGGAATCCTTAGCAACAGTCATTAGGAAAGAGAGAGAAATAAAGGGAATAAGAATAGGTAACGAAGTTAAATTATCACTATTTGCAGATGACATGATACTTTACTTGGAAGACCCCAAAAATTCCACCAAGAAACTACTAGAACTGATAGGGAAATTCAGTAGCATAGCAGGATACAAAATCAACATTCAAAAGTCAATAGAATTCCTCTACACAGATAGCAAGCACATTGAAGGGGAAACTATAGAAACAATACCTTTTACAATAGCACCACGGAAAATGAAATACCTTGGGATTCACTTAACCAAGGAAGTCAAAAATCTTTTCACGGAAAATTACAACACCCTAAGAAAAGAGATTATAGAGGATTTCAGAAAATGGAATGATATTCCATCGTCCTGGATAGGAAGAGCCTACATCGTGAAGATGGCCATACGCCCAAAATTGCTGTACAGATTTAATGCAATTCCTATGAATCTGCCACCAACATACCTCCCAGACCTAGAAAAATCATTCCTTAAATTTGTTTGGAAACAACAACGACCCAAAATAGCAAAGGCAATCTTGGCTAATAAAGCCAAGGCAGAAGGCATCACAATTCCTAATTTGAAATTATACTAGAAAGCCACTGTTGTAAAATCAACATGGTATTGGCAACAAAATAGACCTTAGGAACAATGGAATAGATTAGAAGGTGCAGAAGCATCTACAAACACATTTAGCCATCTGATCTTCGACAAAGCGGCCAATCATACTTACTGGTAGAAGGATAGCCTCTTTAACAAATGGTGCTGGAAAACATGGCTTTCTACATGCCGAAAACTAAAACTTGACCCAGCTCTATCACCATGCACTAAGTTAAAGTCAAAATGGATTAGAGATCTAAACATTAAAACAAAAACACTCAATTTCCTTTAAGACAAAGAAGGAGGAAGTCTTGAAGACATAGGGGTAGGTAAAGAGTTCATGAACAAACATATATTCGCACGGGAAGCACTTGAAAGAATCAACAACTGGGATCAACTCTTCTTAATTAGCTTCTGCATGTCAAAAGAAACTGTGGACAGAGTGAAAAGACAACACACAAATTTCGGAAAAATCCTAACTAATAAGCAATGAGACAGAGGTCTACTGTCTAGAATATATAAAGAACTATGTATAGTTCTATATATAAACTATAGTTCTCTATATAAACTATAAAGATATAACAGGGCTCTCAAATTTAAAGACCCAAATCAGAAATGGGCATCTGAGATGAATACATACTTCTCAGAGGACGAAATTAAAGAAATTTTTTCATGTGTACCATGAAAAAATGGTACACATCGCTAGTCATCCATGAAATGCAAATAAAAACAACACTGACATACCATCTCACTCTAGAAAGAATGGCTATCATAAGGAAATCAATCAACAACAAATGTTGGAGAGGTTGTGGGCAAAGGGAACACTTCTCCACTGCTGGTAGGAATGTAGACTGGTATAACCATTGTGGAGATCAGTGTGGAGACTCCTCAAAAGAGTAGGACTGGAAATCCCATTCAAGCCGGCTATCCCCTTACTGGGAATTTTCTCAGAGGACGTGAAAACATTGTATCATAGTGATATATGTGTACCTATGTTTATAGCAGCACAATTTGTGATAGCAAAATGTTGGAAACAACCAAGATATCCATCACATGAGGAATGGTTAAAAAAGATGTGGTATTTCTATATAACGGAGTATTACTCAGCTATTAAGAATGGCAAGCTTGAAGCATTTATACTGAAGTGGATGCCACTTGAACATATACTCATAAGTGAAATAAACCAGACACACATTTGTAAATATCATATAGTCTCCCTAGTATAACAAGCGAAAAGCAGAAATACAAATGGAAACGTACAAGAACAACTAAAAACCATTGAGTCCGATAAGGCAAAGTGAATGGCATATGCTGCAGGATACTAATCAGCTTTTCTTCTGGATGGTTAACAACCTAAGTTTACATATGAAAATTGGAGAAATAGAAGAGCCACAAGGCCAACCAACATTTTGGCCCTAGCCTTTCAAAGTCAGCGAAGACTCAGGACGTAGGAGAACCTGTACTGCAACATCATGAAACTCAGTTGAGCTCCATATTTTCTGAACAAGGAGATTATGGAGCCACAGAGGAAAGAGATGGAAGTTCTATAGTGTGCCTGGGGAGAGTCATATGGAGAGAAAACTTCCTCTCAAGCTCTCACAGAGAGCAAACTGGTCAACCATTGGCCATGACTCATCCACATGGATGACGCAGACAAAGGATCTACAAAATAAGGTACATGACTACAAGACAAACCCTGAGGGGACTTCACTGACCTCATAAGAAACAAAAGGTACATGTGTTAGTGTATAGGTCTTGCTCTATCTAGGTTTTATCCATCTAGCAGAAAAGTATACAAATGAGGTATACACCCATTGCCCATAATAATACCTTGAGCTGTAAATGGCTATGGTCAACAACTACTTCGGATAACTCACTACTGTTGTGGAATGGTGGACTGTGTTGTATTGTGTCATCACGATCAGGCACCTAAATTAGTTGAATGACAATGGAATGCCCATCTTTGACAGATGTAGAGAAAGGAAGGGGTATAGAAAGGAAGAATCATGATGTGTGTATATGGACAGTATAGTTACGATAGTTAATGCTGCACTTCTACATAATTCTATGAGAGGCAAGATTTGCACTAATGGTGGTTGGACAGGATATTATGACAGCTTCTAGTACTATGGACAACCACTAGGAAAATATCAAGGTAAAAAGTATTAATTATTGAATCTTTGATGTAATTCAGGTATAAAAAATAAGATATGCTAATGGATACAGTCTCTTAATTTACTGATAAGAGACATACTATAATAATGTCTGTAAAAAAATAATAATAATGTCTGTAAGTATAATATCATGTATGCACCTTCTATGATACCAAAACATTATGAAAACAGTTTGCAGTGTATTACTTTATAAAATCCATCTTGTCAAGGTATCTTAAAACTATCTCATTGATATTTGTACTTCAATAAAATAAAAATTGAAAAAATATGCATGTCTGTGTTAATTTGAATCATTAATATCATAAAATATTTATTTACATGATACTTATAAAACTATAAAAGTTTTCAGTAGAATATGGCAAACTCCCACAAGTATCAGTCTACCACATAGATCAAGTTCTTATCACATTCACTACCACTTCTTTTTTTCTTTTTTTTGGCGAAACCACGGATTGAAGTCAGGTCCTTGAGCTTGTGAGGCGAGCGCTCATTCTACTGCGCTAACTCTCCAGCCACTCATTACCACTTTCAAAGTCTAGAAACATTAAATTCTCAAGACCAATTAAATAAAATGTTTGCCAATATATTTAATTGAGTGACTCTGATACTTGTTTGGAAGCGGTTAGCTTTTATTCCTGCCTAATGATCGTATTTCTCTTGTGTGTTTTCTTTGATATCCTTTGTTTTGGATGTACATTAAATATTAATGTTTGATATTCTCTTAAAATGAACAACAAACTTTTGAAGAGATTATTAAAAAGCTTGAAATATCTGTTATTCAGTCCCAGGAGAATGGCAACACTACCCTGAAGTAATCTTCTAC
Organism: Ctenomys sociabilis; assembly: GCA_004027165.1. Taxonomy (NCBI): domain Eukaryota; kingdom Metazoa; phylum Chordata; class Mammalia; order Rodentia; family Ctenomyidae; genus Ctenomys; species Ctenomys sociabilis. The sequence goes on along the minus strand of PVKA01035007.1, from coordinate 3,855 downwards.
ACTGCTTAGCACTGTTGGAAATAGGCGTCACAGTGTCCTGTTAGTCAACACTCCTTTCTGTACCTACAGCTGAGCAAGCTGGTAGCGGCAGTGAGATATTCTTGTCTGAAGTGCAAACAGAAATCTCTAGTATACATTGAGGACGATTAGATTATTTTCATTATAATCCTTAAGTATACTCTGGTCTCATGTGTGGGGTATACCATTAAAAATAAAGCACTTTTTTGAAGGTAGTCATTAATGGCTAAATTTTTTACTTTACTCAATTTTGCATGTTTATATCTGGTAATACAAGCAACTACCCTGGAGACAGTGAAAAATATCAACCACTGTTGTGTGAGCAACATATACAATATTGTTAATATTCTATTCTTGTTCTGAAATTCTGTACCATTTGTACTGTCTTATACTACTGTTTCTGTCTTTGTTCCAGGTTTTGTGGTGTATTTTTCCTCTTTAAAATAAGAAATAGCAACCACTGTTGAATACCTACTATCTCTTTTTGTTTTTTTTTATTTTAGAAATTGTGTATTATTTCTAATGTCTCATCCATTATTATTCTATTCTCTTTACATAAATAAAGAAAACACTTTCTCTAGGTGTTCATTTGGTATGAACATGATCATAACAACAAGGATATGAATGCACTTTCTAAATAGCTGTGCTTGACTAAAGTCGCACTCACAGGATAACAAAGAAACTAAAATATATTTTGAAATTTTAAATCCTATGACTTATACTGCAACAATATATTCTTAGGCTCCATTTTAACATACTTTGAGAAATGTAACTAACAGTCGTTAGTTGAATTGCATAATTGTTTCAAGACCCTGTCATTCTCTTTTGGTTCCTAATTTCTATTGTAAATATATAAATATTTAGGATTTTATGTTAAATATTCATTTTTTGAAAATATTAATATGTGATTAGGCAGATTAAATATTATTTCCTTCCATTTATGTTTCACCTTTTGCTTGCCTTTGGTAATTGATTAATGTGAAGAGTATTTGTCTTCTTTATTATGTACAAATATTTTTTTCATATTAGTGGTAGTAACCAGGATCGTCTTTTGCTTAAGTGAGCAACACATTAACTTTATACTTTATTCTGTCAGTTGAGTATTTATTTAGCAGCTGGGTTTGTTTGTTTGTTTGTTTCACATGTTTGCCTGGCCATATTGTAGTAGTCTTCCATTGCCGCCACACAGACATACATTTCTCACAGTTCTGGAGGTTGTAAGGTCAAGAGCAAGGAGGCAAGGATTCTGCTAGAACCTCTCTGATGGGTTTGAGGAAGGCCAGACTCTTTTAGTACATGGCCTTTCCTGTGTGTATATGTAGAAATGGAAGAACAAAATCAATAGTATGTCTTCTTCTTCCTATAAGGACCCTGGCTTATATTCCCACATTATTGCCTCACTTAACCCCAGTTGCCTTTACAGTATCTTCAAAGTACAATCAAAATACAATACAATACAAAAATAGTCAAATTCCTAAGAACTAGAACATTAACATATGAATCCTGAGAGGACATTGTAAAGTCAATAACAGATATTTATTACACATGTTTCTAATATTGCAATAGTAAATTTTACCTTATGGTGAATAACATCTTATTTTGTTGCCTTCTGCCACTTTAGATAAAATAAAGTAAAATAAAATGTAAAAACCCAGATCAGTTTTATTTAATTTAAATTATAAATAAATTATTAATGTAAGTATTGCCAAATATTACATAACATCAAGTAAATTTCATCTAAATTCTTGTTGAACTGGGTGTCCTATAGTTTCATTTATGAAATGTAGTAACTGTGATGCTTCCTAACAACATCAAGACCAAAACATTTACTCACAAGCATGAATGCTTTTCCTAGGACTTAGCTGCAGCTGGATAGAACCATCCAGAACAAGTGGATGTGTCCTGCCCAGAGCATGCATGCTGCTCGCAGTGGACCTTCGCAAACCACCTTATAGGTCTTTCTGCTCTTGTGTCCCAGTTGGCCTCCTCCTCACATTCAGGGCTGGCTGCTGTATTGAGTTTGCAAGCCCACACACAAGTCTGCTCTAGAAACTTTCACAGGCACACCCACAAGTGCATTTGCCCATTTCCTGGGCAGCTGCCATCCAGTCACACTGACAGCCAGAATTAACTGAGACACCTGTGATTACCTTCTGCTCAGAGATGGTGTTCCTCATGTGAACAAAGAGCAAGAAAGAGCGCTGAGTGCAGGAACGGCTGAGCTTTTCTAGTTATTCCACCTTTGTCAACACCACCTTCATTCGTGGAACCCAAAATCCCTTCTAATGTCCTCATTACCCTATATCCAATGCAACCCGGCTTATATTTGAGGAAGACCAATGGGCTTCCACTGGCAAGAGAATGAAACAGAGGTTGAGATATTTCTTCCTGGCTACTCTTGTGCTGTGGGGTCACACAATTGCTCTATTTGCTCCATCAGCTATCTCAGTACACTGTGCTGTTGTCCTTAGTCCCAGCCATACTGTTGGAGGCTCTTAACTAAAACTGCAACTCTTAAGCCATGGAATCTGTTTCCTTCTGGAATGTGATTTAAAATCATTAGAGTTAATACTGCCCACATAGTTTAACAACAAACACATGTCCTTTAAATCTATTCACTTCTTTCTATGCAAGAATCCACTGGCTTTATGTAAAGAGTGGCTGGATTTTCTCAGTTCTTCAGAAGTGTCACCTAGGCGAAGCTGTCAACATCAGTCATTTGCTGCTGACTAAAGTGACTGTCATCAATACAGTGATCCAGTCTGTAGTCTGCAGGTTGAATTGCATTCCTGAGTTTTCCAGAATAGAAAAGTGAAAAAAAGAGTCTGTGTGTTGAGTGGGAACAGATGTGTCTAAGAAAAGCAATGTCCTCCATATAGCTCATGTGAACAGTGCCTGTCATGGTTCCAATTTAGTAGCTTAGAAAACAGCTTCAGAGGTGCGTAGTGACCCACACCACTCTATGTTAGGTCTTGAGGATCTCTCACCTCATCTTGTCTCTATTTTCTGAATCTTACTTGTGTGTTTGTCCATTGATTAAATTCCATTCCTTGCTTAAATAAAAACCTGCACCACTTCTGCATCTGTGGAGTAATATATATTTTGAATGAAATCAGCACATGTCCATATATGCTCAGTGAAAATCTTCCTTGAAATAAGATGTGCATTTGACATATGGCAGAGATATGGGTGAAGGAAAACATAACACTGCTGCTCTAACCAAGCAATTGCAAGGATGTGGGATTCACACTTTTTTGCCATCATTCATTTTTATTAAATGCACTGACTGCCACCCCAGGCAGCCAGCTACTCCTTGCAAAGTTATTATTTCTTTACTATGAGTGACAGAAGATTGATCAAAGCTGCTTGTAGAAATCTAAATAACATCAGTAACATCAGTGAGTTGGTCATGTTATTTGAACCTGTTCCAAGCACTTTTTTAGAATGAAAGTCTACTAATGAAATTTTGAGAATTAAGCCTTAAGTGATATTTTTAACTAATAGATGTATCATGTTGGTTTAGGACTGAAAGATAAACACTGCAAAAACTAATGTAGTACACATGGGCTTTCTTTTATAACTTTCATTAATTATATAGTTTTGCAATCATTTTGATAAGTAATTATATATATAATGTTTATAGTCTCCCTAGTATAACAAGCGAAAAGCAGAAATACAAAAGGAAATGTACAACAAGTAAAATCAATTGAGTCAGATAAGGCAAAGTGAACGGCATAAGCTGCAGGATACTAATCAGCTTTTCTTCTGGATGGTTAACAACCTAAGATCACAAGTCAGAGTTGGAGAAATAGAAGAGCCACACGGCCCGCCAACATT
>PVKA01035006.1:0-23008 GCA_004027165.1 Ctenomys sociabilis | reverse complement strand
GCTGAGCTATACCACCGGCCCTAAAAGCTTCTTCTGTTTGGGTATTGAACTCAGGCTCTTGCACTTACCAGGCAAGCACTTATTCCACTGAGCTATCTCCCCAGGAGTGCATTGGTCTACTTAAAGATATGCAAAGAAAAGCACCCACATAGGTCAGGCATTGAGAGAAAGCCAGAACAGCTCTGTAGGAAATAGAGGCTTCAGACATATGTGTAATGAAGTTAGAAACTATTAAGATAGGAAATTTCTGCTACAGAAAATGCAAATCTGCCTCAAAGCAAAAAAGAAAATTTTAAATGTCAATACTTTCACTCAATAAGAAAGATATGCTTAGGGATGCTGAGGGATCAGTAACTAAATGTCAAGCTTTCTGTGGACTGTTCATGAAATTTGAAATTATCCCCTGCACTATGGAAAACAAGGATGCCCTGGAATTTCTTGATCTGACTATTTCCACAAACTTAGGAAATAATGACTCACATATGTGACTTTAAAGGTTAGCAAATATAAAATAACAAAATAAAACTGAAAGAAGGCAGTAACAAGAAAACAAGCACCCTATGTATACTCTAATATTCCTAAAAGTATGCATGAAAATCATGTAGCAGGAGCATGACTTAACAAGATGGATATTGTTAAGATGGATAAAAATAAAAATCCTTTTTGTAAATTGTATTAAAGTAAGATGATGGCAAAAAATATAACAATGAGACCTACTTCTTGATTTCCTAAAATGTAGAGGATGATATAAAGATATAATCCTTTTAAAAACTTAGATAAAATGTTAACTGTCATCCTTTTAATGTTCTGATATATTTTCTATATTACTTTTCAAATATCTTGTTAATTTAAAATCTCATCATTGATTGTGGGTGCCCAGATTTTCCCACACCCATGTCCTTTCCCACTGTATGTTCTCAGAATCTTTGTTGTAAGCTGACTGTGCAAACAGATTGAAACAAATTGCTGAAGGGGGCAGTAAAATCCTGAGAATAAGGGAAGTTTTTGCATGTTGTGTTGTATACAGTGATATTGTGAATGTGTTCAATGAGCCCATTAGCTTTAGTGTATATAAATAATTTGCACAAAATTGTACTTTATAGAAAGCTTACCAATGAAAAGCTTAAGAATATTATAAAATAATTTAAAAATTGATGGACGAAATGCTCACTATGAAAATATTGGTAATGTAACTGTAAATGTGATGAATATATTGGGGACAGAATAAAAATTAACCTTCTATATTATCAGAAAAATATCTGATGGAAAAGTTCCCCCAAACTTGTTTTATCTAACCAAAAACAATGCTAGAATCTTAGTAGGCAAAATTTTACTTTGGTGTCTATGACAGTATATAGCTGTAGAGATGACTATGAATTTTTGAGTTTCAAAGAAGCTACCCTTGGTCCGTGTTTTGCAAAAATTACTATCATTAAAATAAAGAATATTACGTTAGACTAGTGATAGTCTAGAAATGATGTTCACTCTAATACCTAATACCTTGAATTCTTCCCCAGTCCCTCTCATGCAGGCTTATTAATTATGTTACCATCCGACATTTGTGCTGCTTAGTATGCTGCAGCTAACTAAGATCCTTCAATGAGTTTAACTTTCCCTCAGGATTATGAATTTCATTAGAAACTAACGCCAATTAAACTGTGTTGGGGAGAAGTTAGTGACATCTATATTGCAATAATAGAGCTGCTGAGATGTCTCCATTAACCTACAGAGGTAGACTTGACAATGATTTAAGAAAAAAAATTAAATATATTTTGTTATCTCCTTTTACACATGCACATACACCCACAAGAAACACACACTTTGACCTCATAACATACAGAAATAAAACACTTTTCATATTTCTGTTTCAAATAAACAACACCTTTTTACTCTAGGACATTTTTACTATTAGTCTTTTCTAATACTTTAAATTTAAGAATATAAAGAGTATTCCATCACAAAGAGAAAGTGTTATTCACTTTTATCAACTCCCCAATTATATCAGAGACAATTCTAATGCTCTTGCATCTCTATATTCAATGTGAAGAATTTCTACTAAATTAAAGATTCCAGAAGACTGATGCTGAAGAATATATATATATATATATATATATATATATATATATATGTATCATATATATCATACATATAATATATGTATATATGATATATATATGATATATGTGACATGTAGATAAGATTTACCTTTACAAATGTAAATAAATAAATTTTTAAAATATTCCCCTGCTGCATCTGAGACAGAATGTTATGGTGGATTCAGTTTTACTTGAAATAATGTATCATCCATCCTATGCTTAAACATATAGTGTATTCTGGGAAACCTGGAGTTGAATAATTCTATTGAATAATTAATATTTCTAATTGAATAATTCTATTTCTGATACTCTTGAATATAGCCAATCAATTTTCTAAGTCATCATAATAATAAAGAAAAATAGAAGGACCAAGCTTGAGCTAGGCACTGTGTATTGGCGAGAAGAAAATAAGTAGTAAAATATATTAAGCAACTTCAGAGGCAGAAGTACATCTAGCATTTTAAAGTTTACAAAATTTGGGCATCTTTTTAAAACAGAAAGAATATAAGATTTGGGACCATGGAGATGGCTCAGTAGAATAAGCACCTCCCTGGCAAGTGCAAGGGCCTGAGTTCAATCTTTGGTTCCACAAAAAAAAAAAATTTTTTTTTGTGGAACCAAGGAACTTAGAAAATTGATTGGCTATATTCCAGAGTATCAGAAATAGAATTATTCAATTCGAAATATTTAATTATTCAATAGAATTATTCAACTCCAGTTTTCTTTATATATAAAGATATATATAGATATAGATAAATAGATATATAGATATAGATATAATATGACTTAAAATGTTAAGCACAAAATCATTATTTACAAAGACAAAAGAAATTACAACATTTTAAAAAATGAATAAATATGACAGCATCAAAGAAATCTAGGGAAAAAGTTTTCATGTTTATCTGCTGTATCTTGTTTATGTTTTTTCCCTTCAATTTTTGGTGTACACTCCGATGGCTCTTTGCTTGAAAACAATATTGCATTTTATATGTATTTTCATTAGCATACAAATGCTGTTTTTCCTCCAGCTGCTTCATTAAAATTTATACTTTATTAAAAATATTTTGGATATCTGAAATGTTTCTCATACATATTCATTTCATATGTGTGCTTTTGTTTGGGCTGTAAACATACAAAAATTCTTTATTTTTTAAAAGTTTTTTGATACAGGGTTTCACCTCAAAGTTTAGACCCTCTTGTTTCAGCCTCACTAGTGCTGGCATTACAGGTGTGCACCACCATGTGCGATTCTGAGGACAGCAATGGCATGCTGTAGCAGGGATCGATCTTGGGACCTTGCCTTTGCCAGACACATGCTTATGTCACTGAGATATCTCCTCAGCCCCAACATACAAAAATTCTTATTCCATTTTGTTTAATTTCCTTAATGAAAGATATAAAAGTATGTTCTAATTATGCACGCTACATTTAAAAATTTCTGACTGGAAAGAACTTTGATTTTAACAAATTACTGAAGCCAATTTCTTTCATTACACTTTTCAATATCTGGGACTTGGAAAGATTTTCAAACTCCACAGGCATCCATGCTCATAGATGTGAACATGGAATGTGCCATCCTTTTCTGATGGTTTGTATTTTAAATTAATAGCAGTGACCACTAATGCCAGGAATAGCTTTACATGCAAGCCTGTACTGCCTTAGTTTTTTATTGAAAATGTTTATGCCTACTACTATTTTGAAGTTGCTTTCATGGCTATCAAGTATGAATGGAACTAATTCCTAAGCTGTTGTTGCTAGGAAGCTAGGTAGTGGAAACACATCCAGAGAGGTAGGAAGCTACATACCTAAAATGGACCAACTTTCAGACTACTCTTCAAAGAAGTTACTCTTTCTATCAAAGGGAATCAAACATGTCCATTCCTGATTCACTTCAGTTTGATAGAAAACTCTCATTCTACAGAAAGTAGAGCAGATACTGAAAAAGATACAATGATAATAAAATTTTAACATAAAACAGTGAACAATAATTTCAGAATAAAAACCAGTCTTGGAAAACAAAATACTTTCCCTGACTCCATGACTGGTGAATTTCAAGGTAACACAATACTGCCACCAGGGAGCAATGTCAAACCTTGGTTAAGGGTGCCACACCAGGGACTCAGAATCAGCCCCTAGGTGTTAGATGATCAGGCATTGAGTATTGCAACAGCTACATCAGTCTTCGTGAAGGATTCTAGTGGTGATACACTGTGATGCACTGTGTCAAGCCGGTTCCAAGTGTGGGCCATGGGGGCCCGCCCTGTGGGGTGGGGAGGACCTACCCTAAGGGAGTAGAGGGCCTGCTCCAGAGTGACTCAGCACAAAAAGGGGATAGAAAAGAGTTGGTTGAGAAAAGGATTCCACATTCCACTTCCTCAGAGGAGCCAGTCTCCCCAGTCAGCTTTGGACTTCATCTCCTGGCTTCCAGCACAGCCTCCAGCTTGGATCCTTCAGTTTTCCATCACAGATTCTTCTTTTTTTAATCCTCTCTCTGATTTTTTATTAATTTTATTGAGAAAAAAATTGCAGTGACACAGCTTCAAAACAGGTTGGTAGGAGAATTACAACAATTAATACATTGCATATTGTTTTCTTTGTAGTAGTTATTCATAGTGCAAGATGCAGACATGATATCCTGTCCAAACACTGTTAGTACAAATCTTTCTTCTCCTTGAAGTAAGAGAAAGTAGCTGTATGTCTATCCTATTTTGTATATGCAGATACAAAATGGTTCTTTGTTTGTATCCCCTTTTTTCATTTAGTTTTGTCAGAGATGAGTATTCCACTGCCATCCAAATATTGTAGGTGCATGAATTCAGCAAAATATTCCAATATAGTCCAGCAGTCCACAGTGGGTTACCAGCAGGACTGGCAATGTCCAAATCTGATGATTTGAGCCTTCCACAGCTCAGCATATTAACATGGCTTCACATTTCATGCAGCCTTCCATTGCAGACCCATCGGCCAACTGATAGAGACTTGCATGGAACACTGCAGTGAGCTTCAGATCTTGGGACTGAATCCTTCTGTCTTAGGTGTGTAGACACCCTCTGCATGCTTCCTCATTTGATTCTATCACTGACTGTCCTAGGCCAATCCTGTAATTTCTTGTACTTTTATCTATCTTGTGTTATATCTGTTCCCTGTATTACGTCTGTTCCTCCTCAATCAGGAAATCACTGATCTAATAACCTAGATCAGTGATTTCCTCCATCTATCATAGACACTGTAGTAACTACTCCATATGTGGTCTGTTACTTAACTAAGAACACATACCCTATCTAGGAGCAGAGCAGTGCAACATGTAACATCTTTTCACATGTCAGCTGTTTTCACAGTCCTCAATACCATTCAATTGGTTTTCTAGGTGATGAAATTTAGCAATTATCAGTGAGTTGCTTTTTTCTCTTCTTAGGCAGTAAATGAATATGATTTGGGATGGAATACTAGAAAAGTTAGTATGACTGCCTATAAGTGTATCAAGTTATTGGTTAGAAACCCTAGTGTTGTGGGGTATACAGGTACACAATTGTAATCCCAGCACTCAGGAGACAGTGGTGGGAGGATTCTTTTAAGTTAGAAACCAGCCTGGACTACAAGGTGAGCTCAAAGCCAACCTGAAGTGCAAAGCAAGACCGTGTTTCAAAAAGACAAAAAGAAACCATAGTGTCAGTAATGGCATTCCATATCCTGAATAGATAGATATATTTATGAGCCTATAACCTGGATGGTTTTCTCTAACAAAAAGATCATATTCTAAGACAGAGATCTGTTTAATATTACCTTCTGGTTAAGTTTGTAACAATTTACTTTCATTCTGTTAAAACCTGTCAGGCTTCTGCACCAGCCAAAGAGGCAAGTTGAAGGGTACAGATCATCCCCCAGAAACCTTTAGATCTTTGGCTGCAGCTCTGGTTTCTCTCATGGCCTAGGAATGTGGCGTGACCTGTTTTGGCCAGAAGGCTGAACGCTGGCCTTCCTGGAGCTACTCCTACTGATTACTCATCATGATAGCCTCCACACCATGAATCAGTGAACCACCTCTGTACAAGGGCAGTACCACAGATAAGCATAGTCCTTGCTTTCACTCCTTCCTATACAATATATCCATTCTATCATATTCTCTAGGCATCAATTTTCTAACCTAGCAGATTATCAATATTACTTTCAGAGAACTGTAAATCCCAAATCCCAGTGTGACCACTCACCAGTGAGTTAGCCCCTTTAAGTGCTTAGTTTTCATCTGACTTGTATTTTTGGAGTCCTCACTGTCTTCGATTCTTATCAACTTCTATTGGTAGGTTTAAAAGAATAACTCATTTTGTGTGTAGACTGTCCTCCTGGACCAAGCATTAGGCCCTTTCCTTAACTCTATTTTGGAGCTTGAGGCTTGAGAAACAGTGGAGGAGGCTGATAAGAATTGCCATCAGCTTTGGAAATAATTGTCATATGTTGTCCCTGAAAATTCTTTCTGCAGAGAGGGGATGCTTATAGGACATAGGACAGAGCAGCTCCTTCCGCAGACAGGCAAATTCAGCAAGGTGGTGAAGGGAAGAGTTTGTGGCCTTATCCGAACATCTGAGCAAATGTCTCAATCTTGAGTTCCACCTACATTTTAATGTCAAAGGACTGGTATGGATGAACATTTACTCAGCACTACAGATCTGCTAACATCACATTTGTCTTCATCCATACCCATCTGCATCTGCAGGGTACGAGGATCCTTCAGTGTTAGCATGACCTCTTGTTCACTCATAATGTCATTGCAGACAAAGCCAAAGGAAAGAGCCTGGTGATGTAATCCATATGGGTGAGCTGAGAAAGAGAGAGAGAGAGAGAGAAGTGGACAGATGGACAGACAGACAGACAGAGAGGATGGGGAAGGAAGGGGGAAAATGGAATATATGTAGCCCAAACCGAACCATTTTAAAAGCAACCTAAATGGTACATTTGACAGGTCTTGTACTGGGGAGCGAACTCAGGACCTTGTGCTTGAGAGGCAGGCGCTTATGCTGCTGAGCTACCTCCCAGGTCCCTAAATGATATATTCTAGAGCTAGATTCCTAGTCAAGAAAAAGAACACAACAGAAGACAAAGAGGAGAAGCAGCATTAAGTAATATAACTTCTACCAGGAACATATTTTGCTGGATAGAACAAAACTAACTGTGTTTAGACAAACATAAAATTTCCAGGTAACTTTAATCAAGAACAGGAACACAGAGGTTTAGATAAACAAAATGAGAAATAGGCTAGACACATGTTAAAAAGTGTCTGCTTCCAGAGGTGAACATGCTTCTTACAGCCATTAAAGCTGTTTCTAGCCTGTGGATTGTGTTTGTCAAGAGGTACATTTTTTCAAGCCTGATGTACCCTGACTGATTTTAGTACAATAACTTTACACTGGTGAATTTATAGCCTTTAAAGCCCTTTTGTTCTCATGTCCACTGCTTAAAAAATGCTCCAACACTAAAGTATAAGCTAATTAATATACTATATAAATGTATAATTACACTAATAAAATATGTAATTTTAAAAATATATACAACTCCATTTTAAGAACGAGGAAGAGCTAAAGAAAGCACAATATTTTAAAGAATTTTATTTCATCTTTAATAGAATAAAAGTAGTGCTCACAGAAAAATATTACAAATAATTTTAGTGGAACAAAGCCATTGAGTAGATTTCATGAATATTAAAAATCATCTTTTCTGCATTTTGCTTCTTTTACCTCTCATTAACTATGTACCAAAGGATTCAATGGCAAATTACAGAAACGAGCTACTCATCAGTTTTCAATTGTGTGTCTCCCTAGGTAGCATGATGAAATCTCACTGCCCGTGCTCTTTCCCAGCAGGGATGTGCCTCTGACTGGCACACTTCAGCTTTTTTTAGGGGACCCGCACTGCAGGCCGAGTTAGTCTTTAGTACCTACCTGGGTGATCAAATCCATAGTCATTGCATCAAGGTGCTGGTATGCAAATAACCCTGTTGCTACAGGCCATGGTGGTAGCACAATATTTCCATCATTCCCCTCACTGCCTCTCACCACACAGATGTTGCACAATCTCCGAGCATCCCAGTCAGCAGAAGGGTAAGTGTAATACAGCAAGATATTTCAAAAGGGAGAGACCACACTTCTAACTTTTATTATTGTATATTGTAACAATTGTCCTGTCTTACTATTGTCATTGTTATCTACTATTGGGCCTAATTTATCAAATGTTGCTATAGGTAAACATGGAGAAGAAAAAGCAGAGTGTCTACATGGTTGTGTGTTATGCACACTGTCACGCGACATAACCCCAAAAGGAAAGGGGTGTCACAGCTTGTATTCCTTTGCTACAAACAAATACCACTTCATGAAGTAACTTATGAGATTTATTTGACTCAGAATTCTAAAGCAGGGGAGCTCAGGACAGAGCATTCATGTCTGATGAAGGCTTTGTTGCTGGTGGGGCTCTTCCTAGAGTCCAAGGTAACATAGGGCATCACATGGTGCAACAGAAAGTCTCCTTGAGTCTTTCTTTTTAGTTCCTATTTAGTTGAGATTCCCCCTTATGGCTTCATTTAACCTTAATCACATCCCAAGAGCCCTAATTTTCTACTCTATCCATTTCTCAACATAGAAACTAAATTTCAACATGTGTTTGGGTGGAGATATTCAACCCAAGGAAAGTCTGCTATGCTTAGTCTAGTTTAAGATGGAAAGTCTAGTTTAGCATTTAGTTTAAGGATATTTTAGTAACTTTATTGAAGTTAAATGAATACACATAAATTCTAAATATTTAGAACGTGCAATGCCCTGAGTTTTGAAAAGAGTGTATATTCGTAAAACTATCACTACTGTCAAGATAATGAAGATGTGCATCACATGCAAATGTTCCCATGTTCCCCTTCCTAAGTCCTCCCCACCTTCCTTCTCATCTATGATAACTACTATCTATTTTCTCTTATGGTACCTTTGTATCTTTGTAGGTGGAATCACACAGCATACTCTTTTTGTGTAGTTTCTGTCACTCAGAATAATCATGTAGTATTCCCCTGTAGTGTTGGATCTGTCAATAGTTCATGGGTGGACATAGCTGAGCAGCGGAACACCTGCTTAGCATGTGCAAGGCCTTGGGTTCAATCATGACGGTAAAAAGAAAAAGTTCATTGCTATATAGAATTGTATTGCATAGACACTAAACATGCAGCTTTTGTGTAGGAAGACTACCTTGGGTATGACAATTGAAGAAAATATTATTTTTGTTGTAGAATTCTACTGGTATTTTCATGATAGTTCATGTAGGAATTTATTTCTGATGTTATCTTTTAGGTTTTGTAAGCAAATTCATGGCTGATGTGAAAATGTTGATGTTTATTCCAAACTCACAATACATATCAAGAGTTTAATACTTTATTTTATTCACATTTTATGCTCTGATTAACTACACACTGTATACTGTGGCTAGAGCCAAGTAGTAAAATAGCAAATACAGTAGGATGTGAAGTATGTCCATTCCAAAAGCCAGGAAAGCAAAACACGTGATGTCAGCATGAAATGGGTGTACATGGAATGTGCTGTGGTGATGTGTGCAGGTTGCTTTAGGTGTGAAGTATAGATTATTTTTGTAGAATTATTTGGTATTTTCATCTGTAGTTTATATAGGAATTTATTTTTATTGTTGTTTATTTTACTTTGTACACCCCGAGATAGTCGATGTTGAAAACATTGACTATTTTTAATAAACACTCTACAAATATAAAAAAATTTAGTGCTGAGGCTGGGAAGGTATCTCAGGGGTAGAGCTCTTACCTTGCATGCACAGGGTCCTGGGTTTGATTCCCAACACCACAAAAAATATTCAGTCTTTTAACTTTTATTACTTCCCTGTTAAGCACTCATTGTGTAATATAATAGAACTCATATATTAAAATTAATAATTCATCGATAGGAAGATTCTAAAGAATAAACATGGGTATTGTATACCCATAACAATGTGCCTTTTTTACAAAATTAGCATTATGCTTCATTAAAAGTAAAACAGATGTGAATATTTATGTACAAATCTTGATTGTCTATATACTTTATTCCTCTTGTTTAGCGTGTGCTGTTCTCTTAGGACTGCCTCAAAGATCTTGGAAATGCCTTTGGGATAATTCTTCCATGTCCTGATGAATAAATACCTTTTGCTCTTTCTGTTCACATTAATCTCTTTGTCAAAAAGTTATGTGGCCACAGTCTTGCATACTTTTTGTTGTTTGTGTGGCCAGGCTGAATATATTACACATTTTTAATATTGTTTCTCTTTTAATTATAAAATCATTTCTCTCATTTCACCACATGCTGTTAAAAGAAACTACACAAATCCTTCTGTAATTCATAGCCTTGATGACTAGGTTTTCCTAGCACTGTGTAAGACATGTCTCCAACAGTTACAGTTTAGGATCTACAAGTTTAAAACAAAAATTAACCTTTCTGGGGGACTGGGGAGATAGCTCAGTGGAATAAGTACTTCCCTGGCCTGAGTTCAATCTCTGGTTCCACAAAAAAAAAAAAAAAAAAAAAAAAAAAAATTAACCTTTCTTCCTTCTAAGTCAACTATTTTAGGTATTTGTTATTAATAACAGAAAGCTGACTAGCAGAATGTATTTTTTACAAATATTTTGGAGGTGTGTTTTTCAGATATCTTCCTCTTACTGATTTCTGGTTTAAGTCCATTGTGGTAAAAGAAGTTATTTTTTTATTACCTAAATCCTTTTAAATACTTAGCCAAAATATAGCCTACTTTGTGCACTTTTTCCTTGTACACTTTTAAATCCTAGACATTTTATTGCTAGGTTGCATCCTCTGTGGGGAGAAATAGGTCAAGGTGACTAACAGTGCGATTCACGTCTTCATATTCTTACTGATTTCTTCTTGCTGGAGTCTCCAACAGCAATGATAGATTTGCTTACATTTCCTTATTGTTCTGCCAGGCTGATTTCTTGCCTTCATGTGTATGAAAGGTCTTACTAGGACCAAAAAACTTAAGACTTACATGTTCTTTCAGTGGACTGAGCTATTTAGCCCCAGTAAAATTTATCACTCTTAAATTTTATTTGATATTAAGATAGCCATTTAAGTTCTTTCAAAATTAAAGAAACTGAGTATATTTTTCACATCGTTTTACTTTCAACTTGTTTTTAATTATTTGTTTATTTATTTAGGGTCTCACTATGCAGCTTAGACTCGTAGTGATTCTCCTGTCTCAGCCTCCCCAGCACTGTCATTATAGACATGCACCACCATGCCTAGTTTCTACTTTTAACTTGTCTTTGTTTTGTTTAAGTAATTTTCCCATAGAAATATAATAGGCTTTCCTGCCTTAATTTACCAACCTCTGCATTTTAATTGTGTATTTTTTAATTTTTTAAAGTGAGTACTGTATAAAACAGTATCAAAACAGAAAAACTGTAAATGATACAGAATTTCACTGAACAAAATAATATGAATTTCACAGTATTTGCTTGTATTGTCATCAAATTAGTTGTTCATATTACCAGATATATACATGCAAAACTGAAAGAAGAAAAAATATATAAGAAAGTAAGAAGAGGAAAAAAGAATTGAAAAAAAAAGGACACAAACAAATCTACAGTACAGTTGTCCAAACCATACTGCTTACATACACAAATACATCTTTCCTTGACTCCTTTTCCTGTCTTCCTTAACTCAGTAATTCCTTTCCTTTAAATAGGTTCCTTCACTTTACCTACTGTATGCTTCAAATTTCATTTTCTCTTACAAGTTCTCACACTAAGAAGAGAATATGATGTTTGAACATGCAGTTTTTTTTATTATTATTTTACTTAGGAGTATGGCTTCCAGTGTCATCCATTTACCAATGAAAGCTTCAAACGTATCCTTTTTAGAGCTGAATAATACTCCATGATATAAAAATACCACATTTTCTTCGTCCATTCCTCAGTTGATGGGAATCTGGGTTGCTTCCAAGATTTATCTATGACAAATTGTGCTGCTATAAACATGGGTGCCCACATGTTGCTGTGATATATTTTCAGTTCTTCTGGAAAAATGCCCAGAACAGCTGGGTTGAATGGCATCTCCAATCCTAGCTTTGCAAGGAGTCTCCACACTGATTTCCACAGTGGTTGTACCAGTCTTCACTCCCACCAACAGTGGAAAAGGGTTCCTTTCTCTCTACAGGCCCTCCATCATTTGTTGTTGGTTGATTTCTTGATGATATCCATTCTTTCTGGGGTGAGATGGAATCTCAGTGCTGTTTCAATTTGCATTTATCAAATGACCAATGATATTGAATATTTTTTCATGTATTTGCTTGTCATTTGTAATTTTTCCTCCGAGAAGTCTGTATTCATCTCAGATCTTTGAATTTTGGAGGTCTGATCTTTTATTTTTTCTTCTTTATATGTTTATTAAATTATTATTAAATTCTTTATATGTTCCAGTCAGAAGGCCTTTTCTGAGGGACAGTCAGCCATAATTTTTTCCCGGCTTGTAGGTTTTCCTTTTACTATGATGATATTTTCCTTTGAAGTGCAGAAATTTTTCAAAAAGATGAGATCCCAGTTGTTGGTTCTTTGAAGTGTTTCCCTAGCAGTTTGGTTTTTGTTCATGAATTCTCTACCTACCCACCCTTATGTCTTTAAGATTCTACCCATAGGAGACTTAGTGTTTCTGTTTTAAAGTTTAAATCTTTGATCGATTTTGATGGTAGTTTAGCACATGGTGATAGACATGGGTCTTATTTTAGCCTTCGGCAGGTGGAAAGCCCGTTTTGCCAGCAGCATTTATTAAAGAGGCTATATTTCTTCCAGTGAATACATTTTGCCAATTTGTCAAAAGTAAGGTGGTTGGATGTGTTTGTAGTTGCATCTACATCTGCTAATCTACTCCATTGTTCCTCAAGTCTGTTTTTTGCCAATGCCATGCTGATGTTATCACAGTAGCTTTGTAACATAATTTCAGGTCAGGGATTATGAAGCCTCCTGCCTATCCTTTGTGGCCCAGGGTTGCTTTGGATATTCTGGGTCTCTTCTAGCTCCAGACGAAAGTTTGAAAATGTCTTCTCTAGATCTGTGAGGTATACTAATGGTATTTTAATATGGATTGTACTGAATCTGTACAATAATTTTGGGAGTATAGCCATTTTTACAGTGTTGGTTCTTCCAATCCAGGAGCAAGGGATATCTTCCCAATTTCTCAAATCCTCTTCAATCTCTTTTTTCAGTGTACTGTGATTTTCACTATATAAATCTTTTACTTCCTTTGTGAGACTTCTTCCTAAGTATTTTTTTTTAATGTTATTGTGAAAGGTGTTGTTTCCCTAATTTCTCTCTCAGTGCATTTGTTGTTTATATACAAAGATGCTAATGATTTTTCAGTGTTGTCTTTGTTTCCTGCTATGTTACTAAATTTAGTTATTAAACCTAAAATTCTCTTGGTGGAGTTTTTAGGAATGTCTATGTAGACTATCATGTCATGTGCAAATAATGATTATTTAATTTATTCTTTTCCAATCATTATTCTTTTTTTCTCTCTCTTGTCTAATTGCTCTGGCTAACGTTTCCAGAGTTATACTGAACAGGAGTGGAGACAGTGGACATCCTTGTCTTATTTCTTATTTTTAAGTAAAGGCTTTCAGTTTTTGCCCATTTAGTACTTATTGGCTGTTTATTTCTCATAGATGGCTTTTATTAGTTTAAGATATAGACCATCTATTCCAATTTTCTGCAGGTTTTTTTTATCATGAATTACTGTTGGACTTTAAAAGTTTTTGCATCTATTGAGGTGATCATGTTGTTTTGTCTTTGGTTCTGTTGAGGTGGTATATTTCATTCATGGATTTGTGTATGTTAAACCACCCCTGAGTGCTGGGATGAATCCTACTTAGTTGTAATATAATTTATGATGATTTTCTGTATTCTTCTTGCCAGTATTTTATTGAGGATTTTTGCATCTATGTTCATCAGAGAGATTGGTCTGTAGTTTTCTTTTTTAGTTGGATCATTCTCTGGTTGTGGTATCAGAATAATGCTTGTCTCCAGGAATAAGTTTGAGAGAATTGCTTTCCTTTCAATTTCACTTAAGAGTTTGAGAAAAGTTGGCATTAAACCTTTTCTAAATTTGTTGTTGAATTCAGCTATGAATCAGTCAGGACCTGGGCATTTATTTTTTGCTAGGTTTTTCAGTACATTTTTCAATTTCATTTCCTGTTATTGGGTTTTTCAGAGTTTATATAACTCAGTTTTGGCATTTCATATGTATTTAGGAAATTGTCCTTTTCCTCTGTGTTTTCCATACTGAGAGAGTAAAGATTTTGGAAGTAGATATGGATGATCTGAATTTCTATAGTCTTTTGTGATTCTACCCTTTTCATTCCTTATTGCATGAGTTTGGGTTATTTCTTTCCTTTTTCGATAAGGTTGGGTAGTGGGATAGCGATTTTGTTTATTCTTTCAAATAGCCAACTCTTTGATTCCTTGTATTGTCTTCTTTATCACCATTGCATTAATTTCTTCTCTTTATAATTTCCTGCCTTATTTGGGTTTTGGGCTTGACTTGCTCTTCTTTTTTGGGGGAGCTTGAGATGCAGCATAAGATAGTTTATTTTGGCTCATTCTGTTTTCCGAATGTGTGGATTTACTGCTATACATTTTCCTCTTAATACAGTTTCATTGTATCCCACAGGTTCCAGGAAGTTTTATCTGTATTTTCATTTCATTATAAATATTTTTTTTAATTTCCTCTATGACCCACTGCTTGTTTAGGAGGTTGTTATTTAATTTCCATGTGTTTATGGTGTTTTTATGGTTTCTTTTATCAATAATTTCCAGTTTCATTGCACTATGGTCAGATAGTATGCATGGGATAATTTCAATTCTTTTGCATTTTATTTAATCATTAAATTGGTCTGTGTGTTAGTATATGGTCTATTTTGCAGAAAAACTCATGCACAGATGAGAAGAATGCATATTCTGTTATTACTGGGTGAAACACTTTGGTGGGATGAGCAGAATGCATTTCTGTCATTACTTGCCATGGGTGCAGAATTATCAGAATTCTGCAGGCTGCCTAGAGTCCACCTATGTTCTCAAATCTAATAGTATATTTATGTAATTCTTAATAAAATTAATTTGATTGGTTTAATATATTTATTTTTTATCTATAGTTATTTTCTCTTTAACATAGTTGTTATTTTCTCTTCCTACCTGTCCCACTACATCCCTTTTTTCACAAGTTTGTTTTAGTTTTGTTACTTCTTTTTTTCTTTCTCAATGATTGTATTGAAGAACAAATAGCAATGAGACAGTTCTGAGTCAAATTAGTAGAACAGATTCAATAATTAATGCATTGTATTTTGTTTTCTTAGTGCTTATTTGTTGTACAAGGTGCTGACATGATATTCTATTTACAAACACTATTAGAGGAGATCCCTCTATTCATTGAATTGAGAGAATATAGCTATATACCTATCTTTTGTTTTAGTTTTGTTACTTCTTTAATGATTTTTCCCCTCACTGATCTATCTCTTCATGACAGTAGAGTATTAAAGTCTCTCATTGCAATTGTATTATTGCTCATTTTATTTTTTCATGTCTGCTAAAATTTTTCTTATGTAAGTGGGTAGTCCTACAATGGGTACATATACATTTATAATTGTTATCTCTTCCTCTGACAGTTTTCCCCTAATAACTATTTAGTGACCTTCTTTATTTCTTTGAATGATTTTGAGTTTGAAGTTGACATTGCTTGCAACCAGAATACCTACCACTGTTTTATTCTGGGTTCCTGTTGCATGGAGTACTGTTTCCCATTCTTTGACTTTTAGTCTGAATTTTCTTTTGAGTTAATAGTGTTTCTTGTACATAGCATATTGTTGGATTTTGTTTCTTAATCCATGCATCCAACCATGCATTGATGGTTATAGCTGATATGTACTGGCTTATCTTTGTCATGTTATCATTCAACTGTGGATGTCAAACATAACCTCTCTTTTAAATTACTTGTTCCATTTGGTGGTTCTTTTCTATTGCTGTTCTTGAAGTTGTGGTTGTTTCTGTCTCTTTCTAGAATATCTGTCAATACTCTTTGTAGGGTTGGTTTGGTGGTCACAAATTTCTTCAGTTGTTCTTTATCGTGAAAGAATATTATCATTGAATTCGATAGTTTTGCAGGGTACATCAATCTGGGTTGGAAGTGATTTTCTTTCAGGACCTGAAGTATTTCACTCCTTGCTCTTTTTGATTTGATGGCTTTTGTTGAGACATCTTCCACGATTCTGATGGACTTCCCATTGTAGGTGATTTGTTGCTTTTCTCTAATAGCAGTTTTTTGTTGTTTTTTTTTTTTTTTTTTTTAAATTTTAGGGAAGAGTATACAGGGTGTTCAGGGCCTCACTACTAGATCAGACTCATATTGATCCTCATGTTTACACATTCCCAAGAGCTGGGATTATAGGTGTATGCCACCATGCCCAGTCTCAATTGCCATCTCAGTGTGCCCCAGGGGTGGGACCAGCCCAGCAGGCCCAACGGTCAACTCCCAGCACCTTCGCCTGCTTGCATATGCTTTAATCTGCTGAGCTATTTGGCCGGCCCTTCTAATAGCTTTTAATATTTTCTTCTTTTGCTGAATCTCTGGGATCTTGATTATTATGTGTCTAGGTGTAGATTTATTTTGATCATGGCTATTTGGAGTTCTATATGCTTCACTTAACTGTATGTCAGATTCTTTTCTCCTGTTTGGAAAATTTTCTGCAATTACTTCTGCAAGTAATCTTTGTCATTTGTGCTATATCCTGATGTTTCACTGACACTTACTATTCTTATATTGTTTTTCTTTGAATTATCTTATAGCTACTAAATTGTTATTTCCTGGCACATTGTTAGATTTAAAAGATCTCTCCTTTCATGTCCATTGGCTGTACCACTGTCTTTGAGGTCTTAAGGTCTATCTTCAGTCCCACTGAAGTGGTTTTGCCAGCTTTCAGGGGAATTCTAAATTTTCTGGATATTTGTTTGAATCTGTTTCACACACTCTAATTCTTTCATGTACTGTTTGTTCAGTATTTCCATCATTTTTCTATTCTCTTCTCTTTTGTTTATCTACATCTTCTATAGCCATGTTTAGCAATTCTTTCACGATTGTTGTCTTCTTTTTTTGATATGAGATATTACTTCTGATCATATTCCTTCTATAGCCTGATGGACTTATTCCTTTACTGCAGTTGCTTTCATTTCAGAAATTTTAGGGGTGTGTGACCTCCACAATCTTCTGTGTCTTTATCTCTTAGACATGCTCTGGGTGGGCTGGAGGACTGAGACTGCCTTTTGTTCCTGTGTTTTGGAATTTTTCAAGCTCCCCATGATCATGAGGCTCAGCAGTGGTGGGAGACTGGTGGGGTGTGGGTCAGTAAGGTTTATGTTACAGTGGGAGGGCAGGGTAGGACTCACCATTGAGTGGTGGCTTTCAACACTGGTGTGAGTGACTGCCAGCACTCAACTTAGCTTCTGTGCAGATTGTGGGCATGGACCTGATTTACCAGGATCCCAGGGCTGCCCTGTGTCCTCCTAAGTTCTCAGATGGTTGGCTTGGGCATCAGTACAGCTGCCGCACCTAGGCACTAGGCCCCACTGGTCACAGCTCAGCAGAATCCCACGGACCACCCAGAGTCTGTCTAAGTCATCCAGTACTGGTACAGCTCACCAGAATTCTGCAGGCAGCCCAGAGTCTGCCTATGTTCTCAAATCTATTTATGTAATTCTTAATAAAATTAATTTGATTGGTTTATTTCTATCTATAATAATTTTCTCTTTAACATAGTTGTTACTTTCTCTTTCTACCTGCTTTTGGATAAATCATACATATGTATTTAAGGTTTTAGTTTATCTACTTTTTGACTTTTTAACATGCAAACCTTTTGTGCTGCTTGGAGGGTTGATTTCAAGTGTACAGTATACATTTTTATGCTAATATGATCTTATTCCCATTTTGTAAACTGCATGATTAGCTTTAAAAATGTATTATAGGAGTACACTTTTCATTGTTCTCTTCCATCTTTGTGCTGTTATTGTCATACATTTTACTTGCACATTTATTATAAATTCAAAAGTATATTCTTATTAATTTTGTTTTAACTGACTGTTCTTTTTAGAACACATAATTTTAAGGAACATACATATTTACCTACATAAATACCATTTATATGTTCTTTATACCTTGTATAGATCCATGCTGTCATCACTATGGCTTCATTTTTAACATTTTATTAAAAAATAAGCTGTAATTTTATATTTATAACTGAAGAATAATTTTCCTTTCACTTTCATAATGTATTTTAACTGAGTTTAGATTACATACTGAGTTTAGAATTACATAAAGTTTCTCAGGAACCCTTTCCCAAACATTCTCCCTCTTTCTCCCTTGGCCCCACGCAGAGCCAATGCCAAAACTGCAGAACAAGTCCACCTGACTTGACCTGGGCAAGAAATCATAGAAACTCTCCTTTGTTAACATCGAAGGTCCCCCATAGACCAGAACTCTGCCAAAATTAGCTCTTCCTCCATTCTTCCAGGTCACAGACACCCTTCACACTCCTTCAAAAGCCCTGTACTTTGCCTTGTTTGCTGTTGTCTTGGTCCATTAGATAGCCAACCTGCTTGCTGTCCCAAATAAATCTTCTACCCTGCCTGGTCTGTTTGATTGATTGTGTGGGTTCATACACAAATTTGGTGCTGAAACGCGGGAGGTTTTCTGAGGGAGGGGGAGTTTATGTGGTTGCTTTCCCAGTTCAAAGTCAGGTGGACTTAACTCTGAAGTTTTGGGTTTAGCTCTGCGTGGGGCCAAGGTCAAGGGAGTTTGGGTCAGAGTTTCTGGGAAATTTTGAATTCTGACCTATCACATACTAGCAGTCACGTTTTTCACTATTGTAAATATTGTGTTCCCTTCTCACTCTGTCTGTAATGACAGCATTGCCACTGTCCTTTTTCTCTGTACCAAATCTGGTTCAGTTCTCTAGCTCTCTTTAGGCACTCAACAGGGAAGGAAGCAGCTGCAGCTGTGTGTCTTCCCTTTACTCTTTGCTGTTTTCCACCACCATGAACTGCTGCCTTCTGCCGTGTGCTGCTGTGCCTTGGAGCCGGCTAAGTATGGACTGAAACCTCCACTAACTCTGAGATAAATCAACATTTCTTTCCTTAATTTTGAGTGTCAGGTATTTTGTCCCAGCAATGAGTGAAAAGTAACTGAGACAACACATAAGTAGCTGGCTCCTTAAGGACTAAGGAAAGACTATCCTCTGAGTAAAAAATAAAAAATGGAAATTATAATTACAAGAAGAATATCTTGTAATTAAATTGCTTGAGCAATTTAATTACAAGATATTCCTCTTGTAAATTGACCCATGCTTCTGGGTCAATTTGAATAAACCTTATTTTTCTCTTTTTTCTGGTCTTCTTGCTTCGCTTTTGTGTTGGGTAATTTTTATTGCATAGCAAAAATTTTGAAATTTACATTGCTGGGTGTTTTGTATTTTATATCTCTCAAGATATTCCTCTTATAATTTCATCTTATTTTTTTTTTCTCAGAGGATAGTTTTTCTTTAGTCCTTAAGGAGCCAGCTACTTATGTGTTGTCTCAGTTACTTTTCATTTGTTGCTGGGACAAAATACCTGACACTCAAAATTAAGGAAAGAAATATTTATTATCTCAGAGTTAGTGGAGGTTTCAGTCCATACTTGGCCGGCTCCAAGGCACAGCAGCACACGGCAGAAGGCAGCAGTTCATGGTGGTGGAAAACAGCAAAGAGTAAAGGGAGGACGCACAGCTGCAGCTGCTAGCAAGCCTCACTCCCTTCTTTCCCTGCTGAGCGCCAAGAGTGGAGCTTGTGCAAGGAAGTGGCACCCATGGTCATTGCTCTTTTTGATACAACAATCGTTCCTCCTTCTTTTGCCATCTTAGCAGCAAGCTTCCCCCCTCCAGATATTCTTGAGTTTAATTTTAGGTATCAGTTAAGTCACTTGGAAATATTTTATCCTGTTGAGATTTTTTGGTTTGTCATAGGATCAAGTAGGACCTGAGTAAGCTAACTTGTTCCCCATCATGGAGTCAAGACTTTTATGAATACCAAACCAAGATAATCGTGAGGTATTTCATTCTATTTGGTGGGAAGTAGCCTGATTCCCACCCTTCAGTGAGCATCTCGTTTCTTCTGTTCCTTGCAAGTGGTTCTTCCCTAGAAGAGGGTGGTTTTTCATGTGCATGTACAAATTAGTGATTCTATTGATCAGTGGAACTTGCACCCTCTATAGATCCTTCATGCTCTCTGCTTTGCAGCGCTCTATTCTCTGGTTGTCTTGTGCATCCAGTCCCTAGACACGCAGCTTCTTCCCTCAACTCAGGCAGTTCATTTATCTTTACCTAGATTTTCCTCCTTGAGATGCCACCTAGAAACACAGCATCAAACTGGAACAATTTCAGGCTTTTCTCTTTTGTTCTGATTCATCATGGGTTACTCTTTTCTGTTGTCTGGTGTTCAAGGTCATAAAAATTGATGGTTTATTTATTACATCTTACTTCATAATCTTTAGTTTTTTTTCTCTTTCGGACTAAGGAGTAAATCTGGTTTCTATTACTTCATAATGGCAAAAAAAATGGAAGCTTCTAAATTCAGTTTAATTTGCATATTTATTTGAGTGCTTATCATATCTGAAAAGATACCTTCAAATATATGCACAAATTTTAATGGTGAAAATGTACAGCTATCCATGTATCTTATGATACTGATTTTTGTCTCATCTAACAATGACAAGGTTTTTAATGAAATGCAGCTATTCTATTTCTGTCTCCCCAAATGTCAATCATTATTCTTCAAAATGGAAATGTTTTATTTTTATTTTTAAAAATAAGATTCAAAATTCATCACAATTTTTCTTTAATTTTTTTGTACAAGTTAAACAAATCTCTGGCTATATTTTTAAATGTGCGAATATGACAGCTTAAAAAAGCGACATATGTGCCTTATTTTCAGCAACAAAATTACATAGCAATGCAACTATTAGCCAATAGTAATTTTAAAAATGTGCTCTGCGTGACAATGAGTTCATTTTGAAGTGGCTAGGTTCTTGTTCTTTGTTAAAATCTGATGACGAGGGTTAAGGCTGCTTATTGTGATTTATTTTCTGGGTAATAAATGACTGGAGATTCCTGTTCTCACTGAAAAGTTTAGTGAACTGGGTTTCATTCCTGTTAAAACATCACTAGGAAAAAAATATAGATTTGACTACATGATTTGGTTGTTTAGACTCTAAACATCTAAGTGTGACGACTCCATATGACAAACACTTCAGAGCACAGAAGGGCCCAGCGCACGCCTCCAAGCTCTGGGTCATCTTCTGTTACTTTGTCATGCACCTTCCATGCCCCACTGTACTTTCATTGTTTTCCATCTCTTCTTACACTTGAAAAAAGGCTCAGACTAGGGCCAGAGTCTTCATCCACCAATTTCCGTGCTTGCCCTATGAATTGGTATATGTATTTAATCTAAATATTTTCAGTGTAGCTTTCCTTTTTCTTTCAAAAGACAGTTTGAAGTCTGTGGTGTGACTCCCATCACTGTCTTCCTCCTCTCTGCCTTCACCCAGGATAACTCAGTTATTGAATGCAGTACATACTCTGAGTTACACAGGAGCAAATGAAAACACCTATTAATCCGTATACGATATGTTAGTAAAAGTCATTTTCCTTTTTAAAAATTGAAGTCCTATAATGAAAAGTTTTGAGGCTGTAGTCCATAGTACATGACCGAGAAAGGACTGGCGTGACTCGGGCACAGTGCCTGTTGTTAACATAGTCAACCAAATTAGGAGGCTACAAGGGAGAAAAGAATATGGTTCTCAAAACCAAAACCATGGAGTAACCAATGCCAATGATGTAAGAGTCTGCAAAAGAATTAAAAAATCCTTCCAGAACTGGAGCCTTAATCCAGAGGACACTTCTGAAAGTGAACGGAGACAAAGAGTACTAAAAAAATAAACCTATGTAACTACTAGAAAATGAAAACAAACCTCTTGTAAGTGAAGACTCCTTGCCACTTTACAAGTAAGACCAAGATGATCTGCTAAATTGCAGCAGGGAAATCCTATACACAAATAGAGGTATGTTAAATTTTACTCTATTTTTTAATGATATATACTGACTTACTTATAAGATATAATGTATGCTTTGATTCAAATTGGATAATAATCAAATCAAGGTAATGAGCATATGTCACCTTAAACTTTAATTTATTTAACTCTTAATTCTTAAATTGTATTTTAAAGAAAAATAAACAATAAAAACAATAGGGTAGCATTTCAAAAAAAGATTTCAAAAGAATAACAATGGTTAGTATATTGTGTATTGTTAAAGTAGTTGCTCAGATTACAAGATATAGGCATGAAAATTATCAAACAATATATGTATAAATTTTTCCTTTCAATGAACAAATAGTATAACTATCTTAATATATATTAATTATATTAATATATATGATAGTTATATATTATATATTATATTGTTATATATTATAGTAAGACAGTATAAGACAGTTATACTTAAATATATATATCCTTTTCACTTCCTCCCTTCCTCTATTTCAACTTCATTTTTGAGCAGTTTCTTCCCATTTCATAGTGTCTATTGTACATTTTAGGTCTTACTTATTCTTTCAATTTCTTATACTAGCAAGGCAATGTCATGTTTGCACATGTGAGTCTGATTAATTTCATTCATGAGTATGGTTTCTCGTTGCATCCATTGTTCTGGAAACATTAGTCAGAGGAATTAGATAAGAGAGAGAGAAATAAAAGGAATAATGATAAGAAAGGAAGAAGTTAAACTGTCATTATTCACTGATGACATGAT
>PVKA01035005.1:0-13363 GCA_004027165.1 Ctenomys sociabilis | reverse complement strand
AACTTGGTGCAAAGGCTCTGAGTTCAATCCTTGGTACAAACACAAAGGAACAATCTAAGCACTCAGGCATTCTCTTATTTATAGCCCAAGTACACACTTTGTAATTCCCTTTTTTTCTATTGTTCCACTAAGAAAAAAGTTAACTCTGAGTTTTGGCTACATAACTTCTCTCCTGTATTACCAAGAAGAGGCACTAGACTGGGCAAGTCTAAAGCACTCAATGGTAATCCAATTTTGGGAGGCAGTCCTTTGTTGAGTTGTACAGGGCATCAAAGTTTATTTTTTTCTCATTGTATTGCTACTGTTTTAATTGATGCTATTTCTTTTTTTTCGCTGCTATGTTGGATTTTTTTTTCTGGTACTGGATGATCCAAATTGGGACTTTGCACTTGCCTGGCAGACACTTATACTGCTGAGCAATATCCCCAGCCCTTTCTTGCTATTTTTCCAAATTACCCAAGAAGGTAAGTGAGGGTAAAATAATGATTAAAGGGAGGAACACAAAAAATCTTAGGGATAGGTTATCCCAAATCTTACATTGCCATTTTTATGCCACTGAATTAGTACCTCTTTTAATTGTGGGCATGTAGCTGTATAGTCCCTGCCCCCTCACAAGATGTTTATGAGCACACTCTTGATCATCAGAGGAAACCAACCTAGAATCATGTCTGGATGAGCCATTAAGAAAGTTATTTGACCTGTTTTTATCTGTAAAAGGTAATATAACCTACCTTCTGTGGTTATTGTGAAGATTAAATGAAGTAGGGGCTGTAAAACATTTATCACAGTATTTGACATCACAATAACATTGCGATTCCTTCATTATGAATTGAAGTTCAGTGTGAGCAACTCTATACCTGAGAGAAAATTATCACAACCTCCTGTGCTTCAGAGTCCATGGGAATGCTGTGCAGGTATTATATCATTTTACACAAAACATGGTTAAAATCCTGCATAATATTGGAAGGCAGTTTATGTAAATATTTGATGCTCAGTAGACCAATTAATATTATGTTTTAAGCACTTTATTCATATTCCCAAACTCCTCTATAGTAGATAAATAGTATGTTAAAGCAAAAAGTAGATTTCCAATTTCCTTCTTGAGTAATAGTTTTAGAAGCAACACATGGAATGTTTCTATCTTGCGATGTAGAATATAGAGGTAACTTATCTTTTCTTATAAATGCAGAATAAAAACATTTTAGGCAACTTTATATTTGTGAAGGGGCCAGGGAGATGGCTCAGTGGAATAAGAACTTCCCTGGCAAGTACAAGGGCCTGAGTTCAATCCCTGGTTCCACAGAACAAAAACAAAAACAAAACAAAAAATAACATTATATTGGTGACACCTATCCTTATTGTCGCATGTCATAGCTTTAGTCTTCAACTATATTAATACACCAAAAATTTTATTCTTAATACTAATGTTGGCTATTTGTTTTTTTGCAATTTGGGTCTATTAAAAACAATAGTTTTACATTTTCTTTAGATGCACGTATACATGCCTTTCCCTGGATATTTCCTTAGGAACAGAATGTTTGGTGCATAGCATATATTTGACTGGTAGATATTTCCAGTTTTTCAGTTATGTCTGCATACATTCCTCACAGTACTATGTGACAGTTCCAACTGGTGTATCAACTTACCAGCAGGGTTTGAGTGTCCTAGTAAATGAAAGTGGTGCTGTAATTCTTCTGAGTCCCACATGTACTGTCTACTTCACTTACACATTTCAGCGACTCTATGGTGGCATTTTAAACCAACCAGTGCTGTAAAGCTTTCGTATATGCCTTGATTTGACTTGCTAATTTTTACATGGAAATTTTGTATGTTTACTTATGAATATTAGCCTATAATTTTTCACTTTTATATGTAATATTCCTTTTGTATAATGTCCCCTTAAAGTTTTGTTGTCAAACTTATGTTTCTCTCATAAAGCAAGAAGTTTTATTCTTCATAAATTTTTTTATAATGTGACCTTCATTTCTTTTATAAATTTTTGGAAGATTTGATCTTTAACTCACCTTAACCTGATGAAGAAAAGTATATGGTCTAATTCTTTAAAATGTGTAAGAAAAAAAGAAGAGATTTAAAAAATTAGGGCCAGGGACAAAGCTCAGTAGAATAAGTGCCTGCCTGGCAAGTACAGAGTACTGAGTTCAATCTCTGGTACTGCCAAAAAAAGAAAGAAAGAAAAAAAAAAGATAAAAGAAGCAAAGAAAAATAAATAAAAGGTGTAAGATCATGTTTTCTAATTGCTGTGTCAATTTGGATACATTGTGCTTTCATAAGGAATTTTTCCATTTCTTATGAATTCTGAAATGATTGGAATAAAAACATTATGAATCTTGATACCATACTGTAACTATCACATGGTCACTCGAATGTGAGATACTCAAAATGTAAACAAATTAAAAAGCTAAATAAAGAGTCGTGGTAAGAAGTAGGAAGGTAGACTCTGTACAGATGAAAAGGGGAGCAGAGAAGGAGTGAAAGGTAAGAGGTGGTGAAAAAACAAGATACAATGTTCAGTCCCCTGTGATGAATGTTATCAATATGTATCTCAAACATTCACTAATAAGAAAGAATGCTCTCTTAAGATTTATTTGAGCAGGACCCAGGGAGATGGCTCAGTAGAATAAGCACTTGCCTGGCAAGCAGAAGGACCTGAGTTCAATCCCTGGTTCCACCAATGGATGTATTAGTTACTCTTCTCTCTTTGCTGGGACAAATACCCGACACTCAAGCTTAGGGAATGCAGGGTTTATTTAGCTCACAGTTACTGGAGGTTTCATAGTTTAAGGCAACCTAAGTTACACAGTAAGACTTTGAAACACCTCTGTCCTGCGCTGCAGTGTCTGGAAGACAGGCTGGGGCACTGCCGAGTCCAGGATGACCCTGTCCACATCTTCAAGAGAGGCCATCACAGCCGGGCATGGTGGCGCATGCCTGTAATCCCAGCACTTGGGAGGCTGAGACAGGAGGATTGTTGTGAGTTCAAGACCAGCTTGAGCTACAAAGTTAGCTTAAGGCCATCCTGAACTTCATAGTGAGACCCTGTCTCAAAAAAGACAAAAAAAAAAAAAAAAAAAAAAAGAGAGGCCATCACGCCTAGGGGTAGGGGTGAGGTAGGCGCATGCTGTCCATTTAATGGTTCGTGCCCCACTCCTGAAGCCCTGCCATGGTCATCTGGCTGATCCTGGAGCCCTGACCACCCCATGATTTACATGTGATTTACATAAGGGGACAACCAGATACAAACTATAACAATGGGGTAGCTCAGTGATAGAGAACTTTCAGCCTAGGCACAGGCTGTTGATTCAATCCCAAGTAACATCCACACACACAAAAAATTACTTGATAGCTAGAGATTTAGTATTAATGATTCATGTTCTTCTCTTTTATTCTTTCTCAGCTTGCTAAGAATTTAATTTTCTTTTTTTTTTTTTTTTTTTTTTTTTTTGTCTTTTTGAGACAGGGTCTCACTATGCAGTTCAGGCTGGCCTCGAGCTCACTTTGTAGCTCAGGCTGGTCTCGAACTCACAACAATCCTCCTGTCTCAGCCTCCCGAGTGCTGGGATTACAGGCATGCGCCACCACGCCCGGCTTAATTTTCTTGATTTATTCAAAGTATTTGCTTTCTGCTTTGTTAGTTTTCTCCATTACATCTTACCTTTTCTGTGCTATTAGTTTTTAAATCTTTATTATTTCCTTACTTCTCCTTCCTAAGCATTTAATGTTTTTGGAATAGATACTTGGACCACAGATTTTTAGGAGTTTTTTTTTTTCCTAATGTAGCTTACACCTTTAAAATTCTCATTAAGTATGCTCTTAGATGTATTCTATATATTGGATATATCAGATAGTCATTGTTGTATGGTCAAAAATGTTTCTAATTTCCACCTTAATTTCATCTTTGACTAATGGACTATGGAACCAAACAGCTTAATTTCCAAGAGTTCAGAGACCTTGTTCTGTTTTTATTGGAGAATAGCTTAATTCCATTTGAATTTTAGCTTGATGACTTAATTGTCTAGTTTTGGTAATTCGGAGTCTCATTTAATAGCCCAAGTCATTAATGTTTGGATAACATTACTTATGAGCTTGGAAAAAAATGCATAATCTATCTCCAGTATATATTCAAAAAATACTTTTAATTTTTATCAGTACATTTCTAGATTTTATGATGTTACCTTCATTATGAAGAAATGGGACAGGCATGCACCACATCGTAATTCTTTTTACAACTTCTTTCTTTTTCTTCCCTTCCCTTATCTCTTAGCCTCTTCCTCATTTGCAAATTATCTGTCCCCTTATTTTCTATTATTGATTTTTTACTTTGGTCTTTTATTTATACTCTGAGTTCCTCTTATAAGACAAGCCATTTTTTTTTTTTTTTTTTGATACTGGGGGAGCACCATTCTGCTACAAAGAAGGATAAATTTGCGTCATTTGTAAAAAAAAATGAATGCACTTTGAGACTAATATTAAGTGAAATAAATCAAGACTCAATAAATAAATAAATAAATAAATAAACTCATGAAGGTCAAGTGCTTTTCAGATCTCTCTTTTTAATGAATTTTTTCTATGGCATATTTTTTTCATTTTTTTCTCTCCTCTAGAGAAACATATGGTTTTGTATTCTTTTCTTCTTGTTCACCAAGTTTCTGATATTTATTTTGGAGTCTGCATTAATAGATGCATGCAAATTTAAGATATATCTTCTTATTACATTGATTTTACTTGTGCATACTACATATCTTTCTTTTTTTTTTAATGGAACTAGGGATTGAACTCAGGCCCTTGTGCTTGTGAGGGAAGCACTTATTCTACTGAGCCATCTCCTAGCCCCCTAAATATCCTTCTTCATCTTTAAAAATCCTTAGTTTTAAGAATATATTGTCTAACACTAATATCTTTTTGATAATGACTATATGAAATCTCTTTTTCATGTGTTTGCATATAAATTCCCTATAATTTTTGTTTGTGTATTTATTTGTACAAAAATTAGACTCAGTGTCTTTGAAGTGAGTTATATCACTATTCTTTATTTTATTTCATCTTATTTTATTTTGAGATAGTGCCTCTCTATGCTGCTAATTGCTTAGTCAGGGCTCCAATTTTTACTCTTCCTGCCTCTCCTCCTGAGTAGCTGGGATTAGAGGTACCTACCACTATACCCAGCTCTTTGACTTTAAGGAAGGTCTTTTTTAGCATCAGCATGACATTTTCATTGATGTATCTAAACTATTTTGATGCACTTATTCATATTTGGTCATGTGTCACTTAACAAAGGGGTGATATTCTAAAAAGTGAAACATTGATTAATTGTATCATTGTGCAAATGCCTCAGCCTATACATTGACAAGCCTAGGTGGCATAGATAGATCGCTCAAGGTGGTCTTTTGGTGCAACTAAATTGATGTGATACATCTTTTCTATTTGTCTATACCTTATCATATACATCTCATATACCTCTTCTACTTCTTTCTATACTTCGAATTAGTTTTTTTCTCCATTTATCAATCTGAATATACCCTTAGGGCTTATTTTCCAGCTTACTAACTCTTTTTCGAACTGAATCAAATATCTATTAAACACTGGAAAAGTATTGGCCTTTTAAGGTTACTTTTTATGTTTTTCAGTTCTAGAAATTCAACTTTATTATTTTTTCATTTCAAGTTTTGGTAATAGGGCCTGCCAAATAGCTCAGCAGATTAAAGCACCTGCAAGAAGGTGCAGGGCCAGGGGTAGGGGGGTCCGATCCCCAGGTCTGCTGTGCCAGCCCCACCCCTGGAGTGCACTGAGAGGGCAATTGAGACTGGGGGTGGTGGCACATGCCTGTAATCCCAGCTCTTGGGAGGCTGTAAACAGGTGGGTCACTATGAGTCCAATGTAGTAGTGAGACCCTGAACACCCTTAAAAAAAAAAAAAAAAAAAAAAAAAAAAAAAGCAAAAAACAGTTTTGGTGATATCAGCTGATCATTTTATTAGCTGGATTGTATAAATTGTAATTTTTTAAGTCCAGATCTTCTACCTACCAAATTGGGGCCACTTATCTTGGTTGTGTATTGTTTTCTTTGTTACTTAATAGCAGGCCAGCAATGCTTCCTATAAGAGAAACTAGAAAACATAAAATACTTGTGTCTTTTACTATTTGCTAGGCACTGTTTCAGATCTTCATCAGTTATCTGACTTTTTTTTTTCCAGAAATATTTTGACCATCTGAGGCCTAAAGTGGGAGGTTCACAAGGACACAACTCACTGAAAATTGCATTAAAGAGGTAGAACCAAGGAATAAATTTGAGCTAGATCTTTCTCAACTGAGAAAGGGATCACCAGTGGGAGGGAAAGAACAGGCGGGGGATGGAAAAGAAATTAAGGTGTGTTATGTATGTGTACCAGCTATATATACAGGATGTAAACATTTTGCATTGCAGCATGTACTGAACAACAAGAGCAACAGAGCCTCCAAGGCTCTTCCCCTGCACTAGGCTGAAGGTGGGATCCAACAAACTGTTAGTAGCTGATGATTAATGGTGAATTTCTGTTATTTGCTCCAAAATATTAAATTTGGTATTTAATGTCCTGTTATATTCATTTTATTTTATTTTTTGTAGTAATGGAGATTAAACATAGAACCTTTACACTGAGTTACATCCACAGATCTTTAATTAAAATAAAATTTTGAGATAAGGTCTTTCAAAACCACTAAATTTTCTGGAGAAGGCTGGGACTTGCAGTCTTCCTCACTCTGCCAACCAGAGTGCTGGAATACACAATAATGTTGAATATTAAAGAAGTCACTAAATTACACACTTCAAAATTTGAAGAAAGCAATTTAAGTTTTTGCTTTCCAAGAAGAAGCCCTAAAGAACAAGATAAGAAAGGGAACAACAAACGAGTGAGTTGCACAAGGAGCATTTTGTTTTGCAGTGTTTGTACATGGGGGCAATGAGGGATGTATTTCTGATGTTTTAAATGCAGAGCTGAGTATCAGATTCATAGAAGGGAGAGGTACAGATTGTAAATAAGAGATGAATAGTGACTTATGGCAGAGAAGTAATAGGCTTGTCATCTTCAAATTGTTAAAATAACAAAGTATTTTACATTTTTTAAAATCAGAGTTTTGTTTGTCTATCACTTACATGTTTTCTTTTTAATTGTAGTGATAAAAAGTAAGACAAAAATAATACCAAAGGATAATTGGAGGTAATGACAGGCTGTGATTAGTCTAGGCACACTTGTGCCTCTTATACTCAGTTCTGTACTTGTGAAACAGCCTTGGGGCAGTGTCTCTGAAAGGATGCTACTACTGTGTGCTGTGTGGTGAGACTTGAAACACAACAGATTCAAGCTTCTTCAACAGGAGAAAAATATGAAAATAGAGCACAAATTTATACTTTACCCAACATGTGTAACCAGACAAGAGATTGCAACCAACTTTATTATTTATGAACTAGCATTACAGGAAAAGTGAGACCTGAGAGAAGAGATGAGAAGGTGCGTAGCTAGAGAAGTAAAGATGCGTGGAAAGATTCAGGGGAGGACAGTAGAGAAGTGGAGTGGGCTGGGGTTGGCTCTGAGTTTGTGGAAAGGTTATTTAACATGGTAACCTCACTGAATATGTTATAAATGACTGTGAAAATCAACTGAAGAACCTTATAGATTTCAAATCAGCTGAACATACTGAGGTCCAAAGCATTTCATATGTATTCTGTAAGAGCCCATTGCACTTCTGTGGGGCCCATAATTTGAGCCAGCACCCCAAAACTGAACCTAAAGCCTCAGATCAGGTGTTTTATGCTAGGCCAAGAATCCAGGGAGTAGGCAGATTCTTGGATTCTCAGAATGGGAGCCAAAAGCCCATCAAGCAAGAGCTCCTTTCCTGCAGGGGATTTAAGAAGGTAGGAATGGTTTCCTTAGCAGCTCTACATGTGGCTGTTTGCATAAAACTATTGCAACTTTAAATCTTTTTACTTTCCTTCATATGCTCAAACCTAAAACACTTTCTAAAAGACATTGAGCTAGAAGCTATGAGCCACTTATTCTACTGTAAAGCCTCAAAAAAACCTGTATCCGGGGCCATCTGAGCATAAGGGCAAAAACTAAGGAAGAAGGCAATAAACAGCTGCTGAGTAAGATAACTGATGGATAAAGGTTGGGTTTCTCTTGGGATAGAAACAATGAAATCTGCACATACATTTAATCAGAATGCCTTTGGAAAATTACCTTGACTGCTATTTTTTGTTATACTAGAAACATCATAATATATGCATGCCATATTTACATTATAGTATTTTTCCCATTCACCTGTTCCAGCATTACTTGATCAATAGTTTCAATACTTCGAGCACTTGCCTATTTTGTGACAGCATGAGCAATAGCTAGATTAAAAATAGCTAGACCCTACAGGTGAACTGAATCAAGTGGAAGTGGTATCAACGAGGAAATAATTTTGGAAAACACTCATGTTTTCTATATGGGAAATAGAACAGGGGAGAAGACAATGAGTTCAATTTTGGACATGTTATGTTTAATTTTTCTCAATATATGAGCATATTCTACAAAGAAACAGCTATTGTTTTATGCTTAAGGCTTTCTCAATGCTAATCACCATGCTAAACAGGCTGCACATATTCTGATTTAATTTTCACAAATGTACTGTATAAGACAGGTGCCCGTACAGGCTTGACAGATGACTAAACTGAAAGACATAACTTGTCCAAGGTGGCACAGTGAGTTACTGTTGCATCTGGGTTTTCAAGGGAACAGATTCAATACTGGACACATAACTTATAGGATATTTTTCTTTTTTTAAACTTTAGGAAAGGGTCAATAGGATGTTCAGGCTCTTACCACTAGCTCAGACTCATAGTGATTCTCTTGTTTACAGCCTCCCAAGAGCTGGGATTACAGGTGTGCACGAGGATGCCCTGTCTCACTGGCCATCTCAGTGTGCCCCGGGGGCAAGGCCAGCATGGCAGACCCAGGATCAAATCCCCAGCCCCTGCATCTGCTTGCAGGTGCTTTAATCTGCTCAGCTATTTGGATAGCCCTTTATAGGATTGTTTTATAATATTCACTGAAAAAGTCAAATGCAGAAGAGTGCAAAAAATCTGTCCATGCACTAGACTCAAAGGACCCAGCTGAGAGTCTGCCTCCCATAGAAATGTTCTGTAGCAGTTCAGAAAAAGACCCAGAGCTCATGATAATGTCTCATGCAAGTCTATGCAAAGGATTTGTACCATGAAGGCCCAAAAGCCAGTGTTAGAAGCTGAAAAGTCTGTGCCAATAAGGTGAAGTATCTTTGCCACCAGGCTGAGAGATCTGCACTGGAGCTGTTTCAATGAATAATGTAGTCAGTGCCTAGTGTTTTGAGGAGCAGAGAGCAGATAAACCCTTCTTTACCTTTGCTGTTGCAAAATTTCAAAATAATTTGACAGGGCTAATGAATGGCGTTGAGACAGTCATGGAGTTCAGGAACGCATTTGCCCATGCATAGGAGGAGTGCTTCTGAAATGCCACTTAAGATTGTAAGGACCAGAACTGGATAGGCAAAGGAGAGGTCTGACATAACCTCTCATTTTCAGAAGCACTAATACATGGGCACCCTGTAGAATACATCTTACATTTCACTCTTTTCCCACATGTCATTGTTAATGAATATGTGCTAGATGGTCAAACATGGGCAGGCAGACATTTCTACCCCACACAGCATGTTGTTTGCTTGAGGGGGATACTGTCTTCTGTGTGCATCATGGAACCTGAGACTTGTCATGTATGATTATGTGTCATCTTAATAACATGCAAGGATGAGCAACTGCTAGCTTTGAGTTCAGAATGGAACCTGGTTAGGGTGGGGAACATCCTGCTAGCCAGATGGTGAAGAGTTCTGCCAGTTTCCAGTGCCAGGGAAACCTTGGATTGTAATCAATAACAAACCTATGAGTAGACCACCCAGGAAATTGTGGCTGTGAACCAAACTTCCTTCCTACCTTGGTCTAATCTCTTGGCAACTTTCATTGTTAGTCTCAATTTTGCTCCTACTTTCTTGGGAGAGAATCCCCAAAGAAGAGATTTTTAAAAGGGAGTAGGCGGAAAGAATGGTCTGAAAGCTAGCTAGCTTCAGATGCTGGCTCACACAAAAGAGAGTTCTGGTTAGGTACATTATCCAGGGCTTCAAACTTTAATGGATTTTGATTGATGGATGGAAGTCAAAGTTAAAAATTAAGGGTAGGCCTACACATGTTTAAAATTTTGAATTAGAAAGGTTTTCCTTCCAACTTTTCCTAAAAGGAAGTCACATAGAGAAAGCAAAATAGTGATTAAGGAACTAGAGGGGCAACAGCAGGCCACTTTCCTCTAGGGTTTTCTAAGTTCCCAGGCCAGGCCTGGCTGTCTGCTTGGGAAAGGAGCAAGGGCTCTCAGCCACAGTTTCTCATCTGAGCTCCACATCTTTCTGCCAGATGGTCAGGAGGTGCTGGCTCTTCTGCTAAGTGCAACCTGATCCCAGAGAACTTTGGTCAACTAACTTCCCCCTTGCTCTGTCCCTTTCTCCAGCAAGGCTCAAATCTAGATGCCAGGCAGCTGAGAGGCTAGTGGCTTTGGTATTGCAGGAAAAATCTTCCTAGTCAGAAACCTTTCCGTGGTAGTGCTGGCCCAAGGGTGCAGGAAATGCCCACTCTAGCCACCTTTGTCCTTAACAGGGTAAATACACTTTGTCTTGCCTTAAATTTCTCTGTAGCATTATCTTGACTTTTAAAAATTGTATCCGTGATCTGAAAACATTGTGAATGTTGTGCACAAACATAAGAGTGCAGATCCAGCCCATTCATAATTGTTAACTTAAAAAGGGAAGGAGAAAAGCATGTATGTATATACACAGGATAGATAAGGTGATTGTATTACTAATTTCTAATGATTTTTTGGAAGGGATCAGTTAATGCTTAAAATTTTTGTCTTGACCAAATTATACACACTTATTCTGGTAATCAAGCAACTACATTGAAGACAACAATGTATAATGTAACAGCTACTGTCGAATATCTATCATCTGGGTTTTTAAAAATTGTGTATTGTTTCTGATGTCTTTTTTTGTGGAACCAGGGATTGAACTCAGTCTAATGTCTTTTTTAAAAATTCTCTTTAAAATAGAAATAAAAAATTCCAAACAACATCCAAAGACCTAAAAAATAAATAAGCAGGAATGGAATGGACAGGAGCAAGTTTTGTAGGATGCTGCTTGCCTGGAGGATTTGCTTCCAAAAGAACTTGAGTGTCTCCCTGCTCCTCTCTCCCCTGACTTCCTGAGGTGAGATTGGTTTACTAAGGGACCTAAGCTAAGACCTATAGATTAAGTTTGGGGAAGGGCCCAGAGAAACACGCAGGAGTCCAACACTCCTGGGGAGGCGTCACACCGCCGGCCTCTCTCTTCTGGAAAGCAGGCTGTTCTGCCCTTGAGTTGCAGACCAGGACCTATGTCTGCATCTCGAAGTCTTCAAGGCTACCCAGAGTCCTAAGCCAGGGAGGCCGGGGCATAGCTGGGCTGGAGAGGCCGGCCCTGTGTGCTTGCGTTTGAACTTTGTGCCCAAGAGACATCTGGGAAAACGCTTCTCAAAGAAAATTATGTCATTTATACAAATACTTAGCAAATATGCATAAATTTTCGCAGACGCTGTCAGCATCCTAAGTGTACTGGTGCGATTTGGTAATACTAACACCCGACAGCAAATAGGTGATTTTCCAAAAGTGCTTGATCCCTCTGGAGAAGACGGTGACATCGGTGGAGACAGCTAATCTTGCATGTCGGTGCCTACCTGTGACCTCTCCTCCCCATTACTGACCCTTGTCGCCAACCATGCAGCCTGTGTGAGGGACAAGGCCACTCCCCCTACTGTTAGGTTCCGTTCTCCAGGGGAAACCGATGCCAGGAGCCAGACCTTTGTCACAAAAAAATTCTTTCGAGAAAGGAAAGAAATGCAATTTTCAAATGAGTGTCCCGACAGGAGGACGGGGAGAAGAGAAACTGCCCCGGGTCTGGTCCTCACGGAGACACATGAATCGGCCCTGCGGCCCACGGAGAGGAGGACTCCTGCGAAATCTCAAGGCGCCAAGTCCGGAGCGCAGCGCGAGGGAATCAGCGCCGAGTTGGGGAAGCAGCTTCCCGCGCGCCCACCCGACGCGGACACGCGTTCCCAAGTCGCGCCCGCGCTGCTGGGGACACGGGGCGGACAGCCGGCGGCCGGCGGCCAGTGGGGCCGGCAAGGGGTGGAGGAGGTGGGTGGACTAATGATGAAAAAGCCTCCTCCGTCCAGGCCCCTTAATTAAATGCATGGAAAGAGCCGAGGCGAGCACATCTGGTTTCAATCTGCAGCTCTTTGATGGCATCAAATGTTCTTTTCCCAGATCAGGGCTGGAAGTTCTGGGCTAACTGCGGCCGTTTGCGCACAAGCGGACCCGTCTTTTCCTTTCTATCGAGCCTCTCGGCTCTATCAGGAAAAAAAAAAATCTAACAGAGAGAGGGAGTGTGTGTGTGTGTGTGTGTGTGTTTAAAGAACAAAACTAAAAACAAATCGCTTAATATTTTATTTATTCTTCATATAGTAACTCTCTTCTAATGAGACTATTAAAATGCTTAATGAATTTCCTGAAAAAAAGACTCAGTACTTCTCTGGCCTTGGTCAAGTTAGGTCTGGACGAGCGGCAGAGCCCTCGGGGTGACCGAGACAGGAATTCTTGAGGTTCCCGCGCCTTCCGCTCTCCCCGGGCGCTCCAGTTCTTCTGGGCCCAACGTGGTCACCTGGGAAAGCGACCTTGACCACAGCGAAGATGTTCCAAGATTAGCAGGACTAGGTTCTTTGCTACTTAATCCGTGCATGTAGTATTAAGCAACGCCCAGGACGATCGATGTGGCGCTTCCTTGATCTCCGAAACCATCCAGAGTCTGCAAGAGAGGCGTGGGAGCGCCTCCGTGATTACTGTGCTTGTTGTTTTATTGCATTATTTAATAGGCTGACGGCGGAGCCAAAC
The DNA here is from genome assembly GCA_004027165.1 of Ctenomys sociabilis. Taxonomy (NCBI): domain Eukaryota; kingdom Metazoa; phylum Chordata; class Mammalia; order Rodentia; family Ctenomyidae; genus Ctenomys; species Ctenomys sociabilis. Next base: position 331 of record PVKA01035005.1, on the reverse strand, counting down.
ACAGCCTCGGTCTGCTAGCTCGCCAGCTCTTCTATCGGGACGCGCCCTGCGCTCCCCTTCCAAAAAAACTGCTACAGCAGCGGGAAGCATTACGGGGGGGAGACAATTTGATTGTGATAGTTATGGATTGTTTTTTTCCAACAAGTTTCCCTGTAGCTGTTATCAAAACATGCAAATGAGTTTTTTTTCCAACAGGATCTTAAACAAATCTGGAGGAGTTAATGTCAAAGTAAAATAATCAGCCCGTTTGAAGTTACTGTGGGTTTCAGTTTGTCTTTTCTCCCTGTGATACTATTGCAGGGGAAAGTAATTAGTCCTTCACTTCAAAAAT